>VUQJ01041370.1:0-15895 GCA_015108635.1 Andinoacara biseriatus | reverse complement strand
AAATTATGACCAAAAAAGAATATAAAGATATCTACGCAGCACTGGGAGAGAATACATTTAAATTTCCTGCACTCTTAGACACTCAAAGTTCACAAAACATTTATTTATGGGCTAAAAAAGTGGATTTTGGATGATATGCCCCCTTTGAAAATTGTAAAAATTGTCAGTGAAAAGTAGAAAACAAATCTAAATTATGAGTATTTGGTGTATTTGACATATATTTCACATGAAGATATGTACACTTTTTTGACTGTTGATGCAATTATCTAATCAACCAATCACATGGAAGTAAGTCACTGCATTTAAACATGTAGACATAGTCAAGATGACCTGCTGAAGTTCAAAGTGAGCATCAGAATGAATAAGAAAATAAATAATAATAAAAAAGAATGGATTAGAAAGGTAATTTAAATGACTTTAAATGTGGCATATTTGTTGGTGTCAAACGGGCTGATTTGAGTATTTAAGGTTTAAGGAGAGTGGTCCAGTGGATGCCACTTTTGTCAGCTAAGAACAGGCAACTGAGGCTATAGTTCACATGGACTCACCAAAACTGGACAACAGAAGACTGGAAAAAATATTACCTGGTCCAATGAGTCTTGATTTCTGCTGTGAAATTCAGATGTAGGGTCAGAATTTGATAAATGGACTAGCTCTTATATAGCGCTTTTCTACTCTGTCTGAGCACTCAAAGCACATTTTACATTCACCCATTTATACAAGCACTTGCATGTGTAAGTAAGCTAAGTGCTTATCGTCCAACATTCCCATGCATTCATACTCCGACGCCGGAGAGCAACTTGGGGTTCAGTATCTTGCCCAAGGATACTTTGGCATGCAGCCCGGAGCAGCCAGGAATCAAATCCCTGACCTTCCGATCAGGAGGTGACCTGCTCTACCTCCTGAGCTACAGTTGGTATAAATAGTATTAAAACATGGATCCATCCTTGCCTCCATTCAGGGTGCTGCTGGTGGTATAAAAGTGTGGGCACACTGTGAGCTCCTTAGTACCAGCTGAGCATTGTTTAAACCCCATACTCTACCTAAGTGTTGCTGCTGACCATGTCCATCCCTTTATGACCACAGTATACCATCTTTTAATGGCTACTTCCAGCAGCATGTCTTAAACTGGTGACATGTACATGACAGCGAGTTCACTGTACTCTAATGGCCTCAGCAGATCTCAGTCCAACACAGCACCTTTGAGATGTGGAGGAACAGGAGATTCACATCATGGATCCAGCCATCAAACATTATGATGAAACTGGCTCTCATCGGGAAAGGAAGACCACGAGTTACCTCTTTTAGACAGGATAAGATCATCAGAGATACCAGCTAACCAGACAACACTACATGAAACTGAACTTTATGGTCAAATTGCTGCAAAGAAGCCACTTCTAAGAAAGAACAACCAGAGGAAGAGAATGGCTTGGGCCAAGGAATATAAGGAATGGACCTTAGACCAGTGGAATCTGTCTGAGTCCAAATTTGAGAGATTTGGTTCCAAATGCCATGTCTTTGTAAGACACAGAAAAGGTGAGCAGATGGTTCCTACATGTGTATTTCCCACCGTGAAGTATGGAGTTTCTCCTCCATACTTCATGGTGTGTGTGATGTCATGGGGTGCTGGTGACACTGTTGGTGATTATTTCAAAATCCAAGGCAGACCTAACCAGCATACTACCACATCATTCTGCAGTGGTGTGCCATCCCATCTGGTTTGCACTTAGTGGGACCATCATTTGTTTTTCAACAGGACAATAACCCCAAACACACCTCCAGGCAATGTAAGGGCTATCTGACCAAGGACGAGTGTGATGGAGTCTTGCATTAGATGACCTGGCCTCCACAATCACCTGACCTAAACCCAATTGAGATGGTTTGGGATAAGTTAGATTGCAGAGTGGCGGCAAAGCAGCCAACAATGCCCAGCACCTCTGGGAACTCCTTCAAGACTGTTGGAAAGCCATTTCAGGTGATTACCCCATGAAGCTGATTGAGAGAATCCCAACAGTGTGCAAAGCTTTAATCAAAGCTAAAGGTACCTACTTTGAAGAATCTAAACTCTAAAACATATTTTGATTTGTTTAACATATTTAATTTTATTACATAATTCCTTATGTGTTCCTTTATAGTCTGGATGACTTCAGTATTAATTTGCAATGTAGGAAAAAAAATAATTAAAGAAAACACTGAATACAATTATATGGCTACTGGCTAAAGAAGCTAACTGCACTCTATGAGAGCCTAGCAGCTTCAATGAACCAGCTGCTAGTGGATAAGACACACAGAGAATGACTGACCAAAAGCTGGATGATCTTGATTCCCAAGGATCCTCAGAAGACACCACTCCCATCAAACTACCATGTAATAACCTATCTCAGTACAACATGGAAAATCCTGTCAGGCATCATAGCAGTTAAGATAAAAGAGCACATGACTTAATACATCAGCAGGGCCCAGAAAGGAACGGGCAGAGATACCAGGGGAGAAAAACAGCTGCTACTGGTAGATAGAGCAGTCACTCGAGACTGTAAAACCAGACTGACCAACCTGTGCATGGTCTGGATTTATTACAAAAAAGCCTACAAATCAGTGCCTCATACATGGATCATGGAATGCGTAGAACTGTAAAAGATCAACGGGACCCTAATAGCCTTCACCAGGAACTCAATGGGTCTGTAGAAAACAACACTAGAGGACAACTTCAAGCCAACTGTACAAGTCACCATCAAGTGCGGGATTTAACAAGGAGATGCTCTGTTCTCACTGCTGTTCTACATAGGCCTGAACCCCCTCCACCAGATCATCAGCAAGAGTGGCTACGGATACCAACTACGGAATGGAGCAACCATCAGCTACCTCCTCAACATGGATGACATCATGCCAGGAGTGAATGAGATATTGATTCACTGATCCACACCACTAGGATCTACAGCAATGACACTGGAATGTCATTTGGACTGGAGAAGTGTAGTCAGATGGTAACAGAGAGGGAAGGTAGTCAGAACTGAGGGGCTTGCACTACCAGAAGGCAACATTGCAGACATTGAGGACACCTACAAGTATCTTGGAATCCCACAGGCAAATGGGAACCATGAAGAGAGAAAACTGCAACTGCCAAGTACCTCCAGAGAGTAAGGCAAGTCCTGAAGAATCAAGATCCAGGCAATCAACAACTATGCCCGGCCAGTTGTTAGATACCCTGCTGGGATATTAAGCTGGTCAAAGGAGAATATAGAAGCCACTGACATCAAGACAAGAAAGCTCATTATCATGCATGGAGGGTTTCATCCCAAATCCAGCACCTTGAGACTATACTCTAAACAGAAGGAAGGAGGCAGAGGACAATTGAGTGTCAGAACAACAACGATAGATAAAAAAACAAAGATCCATGAGTACATCAGCAGAAACCCGAGAAAAAAGAGGATAAAGAACAGGAATCATGGAAGGACGCTAGCAGACAGGGCATACATGGAACGCCATACGTACTTGGCTTGCATAGTATACTGGAACATTTGTGCCAAGTATGACCTGGAAGTCCCAAGATCAAAATGGGATACACCCCCACTGGTGGTAGAGAATACTGAGCTAATATCCTGTGGGACTCCCAGACAGCTAACCAACCCAACATAGTAGTGTAGTAGTGGTGGCCAAGAAGAGGAAGAACGCCGTAGTGATAGACAATGCAACACCAAGCAATGGCAACATCAAGAAAAAGGAACACAAGAAGCTCAAGAAATGCCAAGGACTGAGAGAAGTGTTAACAAGGATGTGGAAGGTGAAGGTAACAGTGGTTCCTGTGGTAATCGGAAAATTGGGAGAGTGGGTCCAGCAGATTCCAGGAACAATTCAAATGAATGGGTAAATGCGTCCAAACACTCACTTTGTCTTGGCTCTCACTATGGTACTGTATTGCCTCCTGTTCTTGTTACAGAGCACAATGATGTTTTGTGTAACTTAATCTGCATTGCACAATTAATCTGGATAATGAATTAGTGTAACATTCAGAAGCTTTTCCAAAGCACACACTCTGCTGTAAATTTGTAAATTATATTCACATTGTGGGGGTGGGGTGTGGATTAGCTCGTGGCTGCAGGGGAAGGGTGGTGCATAATAATTAAGAATAATTGACGCCGGCAGTAACACCACCCGGTTATGCCAATTGGAGGTCATTAAAACTTAATATTGTTATACTGAATCAGTGTAACTTTGCCAAAACAATGTCGTACTGTGTAGTTTTCTCTGGGCCCCTCCCCAGTCGAATCAAGAATGCCAGACTTAGCTACGTGTTCTCCTTTAATTGCTGAACTGTCTGAATTGTGTCCAAATAACGACGTTGGCTTTATAGATAAACACACAAACACAAATATGGACATGGATTGTCTATCAAACTGTGCAGAGAAAGAGGTCTACAGTGACTGCATTCAGCCCATGCTGTGATCTCCTCTGTTTACTTATTAGCAAACAGGAAGCTGACATCTGAAGGTCAATTAAAAAAAAAAAACTATAAAAAAACATGATACTCTCAATAAATATTTGCACAGACTGAGGAGAATACATTCATGTACATGATCACTGGAATATATGAAGATCAGAGGAGGTGTATGTGTGGACAGAGATTTAGTTTGTGGTTCTCAAACTATTCTTACTGAGTACAATGTGATGTTAATTTTAGGAATTATGGTCCCATCACAGCCCAATACATTTGACAGTTTCATCTTGAGGGATAAATTGATGGTGTAAGAACTTGAAGGACGTTGTACATGCTGGAAAGCATTAGCTCAGAGATTAAGTGAGCAGTGGGTTCATTTTCTCACAGGCTTCTATGTCAGACTTGGCTTTAGGAGTCATCCCTCAGGCTCCATCTTATCTTAAAGACCTCACAGGGTCATCTGATTGTTGGGGTTTTCTCTCTAATATTGTAGAGTCTTTATCTTGAGGTGGCTGCTGTAAGCTGGCTTGACTTCAAGGTTCCAGTAATTCATATTAGTTCAATCAAAGCTGTTGATAAAAAGGTCACAACTTCAGATAAAGCATTTGTAAGTCCCTGCTTGGTGCTGTGGGGGGTGATCTTTGTTCAAAAGATTGTGGTCTCCTCTTTACCATCTCCCTGAGGTTTTTTCAAGTTTTCAAAAGATAACCGATTATCGAGCTCTTATTTATGAACCTGCAGTCATCTGTTGCTGTATGAGAAGAAAATTTATTTAAGTTTCAAAGTTTCAAAAGAGTATTGATGGAGATCCAATCAATTTTGGAAACATCTGTAAGCCATAACCATCCACTACATGACCTGCCAGTTGCTTAAAGTTTAAACCTCTGGAGGTTTTTGAATTGATTATATTAGTCCGAATCATCACGTTGTAGTCTTTATCTCTTGAGAGAGCTCATCCATGGTGAAGGATTGAGCAATCTGCCTCAGATCCTCTCCCTCTCTTAAATTGCCTTTCCAACATATTCTCACTTCCAGCTGATCACATGCTGATATTTGGGCTTTGGAATCATTCTCCAACCCACAGGGACACCTCTTTAGAAGCCGTTTTTAATATGAAGAGCAAAAACCTACCAAAGCCCACATTAGAAGGTAGATGGGAAAGCAGATGGCATAACGTCCAATGAGAAAAGAGTCCAGTCTGTAGCTACCATATCATCACCATTTGATTTGTGAGGTTCCATTCTGAAGCCTTGAGCTGAAGGTTATTGTCGCTGCCCTCTTGGTGTTTTGAGATCAGCCATGACAGGTAAGAGGTTCTGACTAAGAAACCATGAGATTAATTACAAATTTGTCATGACTCAAATCAGTCCCTATTTTGTAATTAGTTTTTCTCTGAAGTGGGCTCATAATTTATTAAACAAAAAACGAGGTTTCTGTACAGTCAGACTTCTTTTGACATTCAGAGGTGATTGAAACAATGCAAGTTTAAGCCACTTCCAGATTAGCCTAACTTTATAGTCCTGCAATATACCTACCTGTGTTTGAAGTGGTGGTGGTGGTGGTGGGGGGGGGGTCTGAAGGTCATTCACTCTCCTAGAAAGAGCACTGGACTAGTTTGACTGAAACTCAAGCTATGCAATGAGAAGCAGGCCTAGATACACAGTATATCATAATTTCAGTGCAGTTTAAATTATGCCATACATTGCAGAACAATTTGCTTTCCCAAGATCAGCAGATGGCTAAAATTCCACAGAAGAGGGGCCTGAAAGCTGAAGGCACTGCCTCCCATTCTACTCTTAAGTATCCTAGGAACCACAAGTAATCCAACAGTCTGAGAGCGAAGTGCTCTATTGGGGTGATACAATACTATGAGGTCTTTAAGATAAGATGGAGCCTGATTATTCAAAGCCTTGTATGTGAGGAGAAGGATTTTAAATTCTATTCTAGATTTAACAGGGAGCCAATGAAGAGAAACCAATAGTGAAGAAATCTGCTCTCTCTGTCAGTACTCTAGCTGCAGCATTTTGGATCAGCTGAAGGCTTTTAGGACAGCCTGATAATAATCAATTACGATAGTCCAGCCTGGAAGGAATAAATGGATGCAGCGCTCCCTCTGGGGCTTAATCATCTCATCAAGCTCACATTCTGCATTCTCCAGCTCTGAAACCACATTGATTTTCTTCCTTTTAGAGTACAGGCCTCACTCTGTGTAGCAGAACTGTTAGCGCCATCAGCTGAATTAAAACCAATAGTGAGCTTGCAAAACCTGACTTTACAAGACTTAAGCTGCATCCACATTGGAAGCGAGTCACTGGATTACACAGCGCTGGGTCCCAGGTTGCCTGAACCTGAACCTGAGCCCATGGGTCCCAGGCTGCCTGAACCTATGTGAGCCTCCAGAGGTACCCCATCTCCACTGCTGATGCTGGACCCCAGCCAAGCCACCAGAGGTGTCCAGTTGGCCCCTCTGACACTAGCCTCTGGAGGGTCTCCTTCACCACTGACCCCCAGAGAGTCTTTGCTGCCGTTGTCGTTATTCAATGCTGAACTGTTTGTTTGTGGACCTATTTGCTCTCTGTTTTGGGTTTTTCCTCATGCCTTCTTGTATTTCATGAGGAACCAGCAATAAAGGTATTTTCAGTCCACTTTCAGACTGAATTTGGGTCCGCATCCTGCCTGCCACACTACCTTAACCTTTTAAATGCAAATTCTATTTGTAAGTTAATAAAGCCCAGAGTAAGAGTAAAGTAGAAAAAAAAAAAGAGAGAGAGAGAGAGAGAGAGAGAATTATATCTTCATTGTCAGTGGTCCATTTTCTGAACCAGCATGCAGAATAATGAAGACTACATGAGAAAATGTCATTTCATTTGCCCCTGTGTTAGGAGCAGCAGGAACTTGATGGGGGCATTTCAGTGGGTGGGAGCTGTCTGAGAAAAAGCACTTTGCTTTTGTTTTAAAGGCAGCAGCCTCTGAAGTTTATGAAGGAAGGACAAAGGAGTCTAAAAATGCATCTCAAATGTAATTAGATTTAACAACAGAGAAAGCTCCTGTGGAGGCTTCTCACAGATATTGATCCACTTCAGGGTGACCTAATCTGCGTTTCCTCATTTCCAGTCATATATCTCCTGTTCCAATGATGGATGTTCTTGGCAAATATGGCCAGCGTTTGTAATAATGAGGTCAGTGTGTGTACAGTAATCCATTTCTTTACAACTCTTGGACCAATGTGATGTAATAAAAGCCCCACCCAGTCACGTGCAGTTCTGTTTGAGGGGGGCAGCCAATCAGAAAACTGCTGTGTTAAAGGAGGAGGAGCTAAAAAAAGCTTATTTCAAACAAAGGCTCGGTATGAGATAAAGAAGAATTATTTTTAACTGCTCTAGTACATTTCAAGAGTAAAAACATGGAGCTGAAAAGGAGAAGAAATGTTTCTTTGTACTGTATTTATTTTCTTATTACCTATAATAATTACCAAGTAAAATACTATAATTTATCCATCTACCCATTTTCTTATGTGGGTTTGAGTTGTGGGGCATCAGTCTAAGCAGACGTCCTAACCTTGGGATGGGGTTCCCAAGCCAACTGAGAGATGTAATCTCTCCAGCATGTGTTGCATCTGTCCTGAGCCTTCTCCATGTAGGACATGTCCAAAACACCTCAGCTGGGTCCTTTCAATGTGGATAAGTAGCAGCTCTACTCTGAGCCCATCCTGAATGTTTGAGCTCCTCACCATATCTGTGCAGAAGAAGCTCATTTCTTGTATCCCCAACTGACTACACAGAGTTTGTGGCCATAGGTGAGGGTTTTGCTCTCACTCTCAGCGCTCTCTTCACTATAACAGGCCAGGACAGCATCCACATCACTGCAGATGCTACACTGATCCATCTGTCAACCTCCCTCTCCACTGTCCTATCACTCCTCTATTTGGGGTAACCACTTGTCCCTGACGGATCACGCTACTATCTTTCTAGTGATGACCATGGTCTCAGACTTGGAGCTGCTCATCCTTGCTGCTTCACAGTCAGCTGCAAACCACTTTAGTGCAAGCCTGTGGCCACTGCCCAATAAGACCAAGAGAACCATTTCATCTGCGAAGAGCAGAGACATGATCTTAAGGTCATGAAAGCGGAGACCCTCCACCACTTGGCTGAAATTCTATCCATAGAAGTTATGAACAGAATTTAAATTCAAGAACGAGATGATTACATGTTCTCAGGAAAACAGTCACAGGAACAGGTGTTGCTACATGGGATGCTCAGCATGACCTTACCAGAGAAACGTAGGTGCACTCTTAAGGTCCTACAAGCTGTGCCATCTCCAACATCCTCCACAAAGATGGTGCCCACTCTAGATACTGCTTAGTATTTGGCCAAATGAACTGCAGTGTGTTTCAGAGACAGTTTAGAAGCTGTGCTGCAATCTGCATTGCAAAAAGCTGCATCAAGCAGGAAAGTAGGAAGTCAGACAGTGGCATAGAGCCTCAGGTTATTAAAAAAAAAAAATAAAGCTCCAGAAGCAAAACACTTTGCTTCTGAAACTCTCTGTGTTTTTGGAAATGTAATATTAACAGACCTTCACCCTGTGTACCAGTCCTTGTAAAGGTTATCAACACTCTCTGTCCTTCAGATGTAAAGAACTTGCCACACTGATAACCAAAAAAATGGAAGGAAGCCTTGATTCAGAACGGAAAGCTCAGGGCTTTGTACTAGAAAGGTTTCCTAAAACATAAAAAAGAAAATAAAAGTCTAAAAATAATGACACTAACTCCAGTCTCCTGAGTGAAGGTCCTAAGTGGACATTAGCAACTTTTTAATTTTGCAAACATCAATACAGCTATAGTCAGAAGTTTCCATCCTCTCATCATGGGCATGAATGTGATGGTAATTTTGGTCTTTTTAAGATTTCTCTGAACTTTTCTTTTTCCAGGGTTGAAAGATTGTACAGCATACATCTTTAATGACTTTAATTCTTTTACACAGAGCAATTGCTGCCAATACATCTGTTACCAGCCTTTGACATCGAGCATATCACCGCCGAAATGTCTGATCTAGCATACTTTGCATTACCGTAATTACGTGGTAGTTTGTCCTATGGGAAAGATTTAAATGGTTTCCAAAAACTGAGAAATTGCGCTTCATAACCAACATTGGGGTTATTACGGTAATTGTTGCCAGAAGTCTGCAAACAGCAGGCTATTTGAAATATGTTGTGTCTGTGATGACATGGTTGGTGTTAAAGGGTTTTAAGACAAGAATTGGGTATAATTTTGAATTAAGCCACACATGGTCAAAAGTATACACACAGGCTGAAACATATATATTAATATTTGGTCAATTTTTATTTAAATTGGTTGGCATAGTATAAGCATAGTCCACAAATGTTCAACATGGTTGAGGTGGGGGCCTTGGGAAGCCATGCTAGAAGCTTAATATTAACATGCCTCATCCATTCTAAAACCAGACCTAATGCGTCTGTTGGAACACCCAAGTGTGTCCAAGTTTCAATCGTCTAGCCATTGATTTGAGGTAAAGTTGAAGAATTTTTTAAGTAGTCCTCCTTCTTTATCATTACATACACTTTCTGGATGTACTATGTACCACTGGCAGCAAAACAGCCCCAGAGCATGATGCTACCACCACCATGCTTGACAGTTGATGCAATGTTCTTGGGCTTGAAAGCCTCACCTCTACTTCTCCAAACATACCTCTTGTCATTGTGGCCATATTGCTCAGTCTTTGTCTTGTTTAAATAGATTTATAGCAAATCTTTCAGGGTCAGTTGGGTAATAAAATGTTTGATTAGAACATTTTTTGAAGGCTCTTGCAAAATCATAAATATGATCTACAGATAATAATTTTAGAAATTACAACTACATCTTTTGTTGCAGTACAGTATAATATTGTGAATAAATGCAGGATGGGTTGTGTTATGTCAGTACACAGTGAAAATAGGAGCATACTGAGAAAATCAGAAATATTTATTACAGTCAGCGCTCTTACTTTTTGCTCTTCCAGGCTCAAACCTCTCTCTTGACTGGGATTCCAGCAGAGCGTTGCGTCTCTGCAGATGTGATAATGCCTCAGCTTTGCCTGCTTCACCTTTTCTTCTGTTTGACATTGAATTTTCATCCAATTTTAAGTGCATGCTGTTTTGCCCAGTATTTAATAAAGCAGAAAAGATATTTAGGTACACAATCTTCTCTTTCAGTTTGATTTCTTTTACAATGCAATATTGTACAAATTATTTAAGGACTAAATTTCATTTTTAATGGCACAAAGATGTCAAAAACAGACTGAAACCTTTTGGAAAAAATAATTACAAAAATTGTAAAGTCAAAATCTGGTTTTATTCATAATTTTCTTTCCTATAATCATTTCTGAGCATTGTACCATGGAATATACTATATTTTTAATAAACCACACTAGTTTAATGTCTATTACACAGAGGAACAGAAAAAAAACATTGCTACCCAAGATATTGTTTTTTAAAACCTTTTTTATCCAGGTAAAATGCTTGAGAACCAGTTCTTATTTACATACATGACCTGACCAAGAGGTCCCAGTAGAAATAGGTCCACGACATAACATAAACATACTAAGGATAAAATATATGTATGCTTAAGTACGTTTGCATTAAAGTAAAAAGTGTGTGCATATGTGAATGTATGTTAACCAAACATTGTTAGAGGTGTTGGAAATGATGAGTTTGATCTATTCACTTGACTTTGAATGATATTTATTATGGGCTATGTGAATAAGAGATGACAGATAAGGTGGTGTCTGGTAGATGAAGAAAAACCAGTGAGGGAGCCGCCAAGTATGAAGGCCAGCCCACCAGTTTATGGAGGTCTCAATGATGAGTGTGGAAAGGTACATTAGTGGCAAAGTGGATGGCTGAGTGATGAAGAGTGTCCAGTTTCTGGGAATGGTGCTAGATGCAATTTTTGTAGATGATATTGCAGTAGTCCAGAATTGGGGGTCTTATCATCTTGATGAGCGTCTTCTTGGCAGCATGAGTGAAGGGGGCTTTATTGCAGAAGGGGAAAGCTAGTCTGGCTTTGACATTACTGATGTGTGTGGTGAAAGACAGATGAATCCAACCAGATATCTATGTATCTGTGAGATTTACCATAATGCAAAGCCATGCTATTGGCACAGCTGATCTTGGGAGGGCTGGAGACCTCGTTTTTCAACCAAAGATGATGCATTTGGTATTACGGGTGTTAAGGTGGAGATGGTGGACTGCACTACAGAGGTAAGGCTAGATGAAGAGTTGATGCTGAAAATGAAGGGTCAACTAAATATAGGATGGTGTCATCAGCATACAGATGGATTTGAGAACTGCCAGCAGCTTTGGCTACATCATTAATGTAGATGGAGAACAAGGTTGGTCCCAAGATGGAGCCCTGAGGCACACCTCTGGAAATGGTTAATAGTTCTGACCAGATGCTTTCCATTTTCAACTGGACATGGTCAGCTATATAACTGGCAAACTAGTGACAACAGGTGGTGGACATACCAATGCTGGAAAGCTGATGCAAGAAGATCCTGTGCTCGGCTGAATCAAAGGTCAATGAAGGCAGCTATGCAGATCTTCTTGCTGTCTAATTCTGTAATAACATCATCAAGGGCCTCTGTGATGGTGGTCATACATCCATGTCCAGCATGAAAACCAGACTGAAGGTCTGACAGGATACCGTAACAAGTAACAAGGAAGTGGCTTAGCTGTTTATAAGTTGCCTCTGGCGGTAAAATGGAAATTGGTCTATAGCAGTTGGGATTTGAGCCAGACCCACGAGGATCACAGACGATTTCCAGTCAGAAGGGAAGACATAGAGCTGTAAAGACAGGTTAAAAATACTTGTGATAGGAGCAGCAATGATGTGAACAGATGCTTTTAAGAAAATGGGATAGAGTCCATCAAAGCCAGATTTATTTGGGTCTAGTTTAGTGAGTTCATACAGTGTTTCTGAGATAGAGAGGGATTTGAAGGAGAAACCGAAGGAGAAGGCTGCATAAAAGAAGAAGCTGTGACTGGATCTGGAATAATAAAAGCTTTGGTTGAATTAACAAAGTGATGGTTGAGGAGTGAAGCCATGTGGGGCTTATCAGTAATATTGTTGAATACCATAGATTTTTTTTCTACAGTGCCTAAAGGCAAGCCAGTCAACAGGAGATTGAGAGGAATGGGCTTTTTGCCAAAAGTTGCTCTTTTGATGGATAAGTCCTGCCAAGTCATAGGAGAATCAGGGACTGTAATGATTTTTAGTCCTAAATCTTTTCATAAGGGCATGTTTATCGATGATCAGACTGAAAATATTCTTAAAATAGGATCAGTCATCATCTAAGGAGTGGATAGAATTAACTCTTGCCCCAAGGCCTGCATATCAAGTTTCTTCAGTGAATGCGTGGTCACATGAGCTAGAAGTTCACTAAGGCCTGTTAGTGAAGGGGCTGGGGCAGAGGATGTTCTGTAGCAGACAGTGACAGGGAAAAAGAAACTTTACAACCAGTAACTCAAATTGTGGCTACACTGTAGCATAGTATCAAGATATCAAGATCAGTGTAACGTTTCTTAAGCCAGGTAGCAAAGACATCAGGACTAGAAGTATGTTTTTAAATTGTCAAATTGCCCACCCCCCCCCCCCAAGAGATTTACAATCGCAGAAGTCACTAAATGACAAATGAGATGTAGTGGCATTATATGAAGCCAGCCCAGGATTTGGCTGAACATTGCCAGAGATAAATAACACAAGTATGATTGCAGTTTCATGGAGGGCATGGCCACAAGCAAACCGTGAGATCCAGACAGCTGCTGCAGTAACATGAGTGAATGGAGTTGAGTAAGATGAGATTCCAGAATGGTAGGAAGTCCAACAATTTTGGTGATCCAGTAGGATGAGACATCTCTGGGGAGTAGAGCGAAGTCCAATGTGCTCCTGCCGTGGGATACAGTAGCAGCTCCAGATTAAAGTTTACTGAGAGACTCGGGAGCATGGCTCTGAGGGTGTAGCCAAGTGACAAACAGTGATGTACAGAAATCTAGTGGAGTTTTTATGGGGAAAGGCATGTCAGGTTAAATGGGGCAGCAAGTGTAGTAGACAGGCGATAGTAGGTGGAAGGCCAAACTGAGGCAACAGAGGTCCAGGCTGTAGCAGGCCCTTTCAAATGTGTAAATCTGATCTGTTTTCTGATAATTCACTGGAAAAGACTTCAAAAAGTGCATTTTGGATAAACTTTAAAGGTGCATATCACCATGTGGGATAGATAGCTGCTCAAACAAAAACTGAGCATATGAATCCTTTTTACCTACATTCAGATACCAGGCTCATCGTTATTTTGAAATACTAAATTTACTGTATAAAAAATACTCAATTCAAGGTTGTAGAAGGAATTGGCTGGATGAATAGAAAATCAGGGGTCAGATGGGAAGAACTGGGTGATTTTACATGGATAGACTCTTTTCCCAAACCGATATGTGAGCACACCAAATCTTGGATGTCTTTGAGAGGTTGGCGAAGCAGCTGAACTGTAGATAAAAGTGAGGTAATAGATGTTAATGTTAAAAGTTAATGAACTCTTTGACTGTGAAATCCTGCCCTCCCGCAGGTTTAAAAGTTGTGTCTGAAAAGTTTTGCTTCTTCATATGTGACTACGACTGCTGTCAGCTTGGCTTTACAGTTACACTTATGACCCAGTTATTTTCACAGCATGAAAACATTCACAGAAGCTTCACTCGGTTTAATCCTCTTCGCCACTGTCCATTTGTATGTTTAGGAAGTAGGAACCCTTTTTCTTCTATTCTTTGCTTTCATCTTACTCCCTCTTTTCCTTTCCTCTTCCTCCCTTTCCCTTGTATTATCACTTTTGTCTCTTATGCTTTTTCCTCTCTGGTGCCTTGCTGTTAAAATGCTTCCATTTCCTTTCCCCTCACAGTGCTGTCTCCTCCCTGTTTGCTTGTTTTTGGGGTTGCTGATGTTTGATTGACGAGCACTAAGGCAGTGTTACAAGATTTCTCAACCTAAAGATCACTTGAAAAATGCTGGCTGACGAAATGTCACACAATCCCAGACAAAGCATTTGTAAAATCTCTGCTCAGCACTGTGGAGACGACCTTTGTTATACTTAGTTTTCTTTTTACCTTCCCCTCAGGGAGGATATTTAGGAAAATAGACTGAATGTGAGTTTTCTAGAAGACCTTGTGTAACAACAAACTCTTGCAGGCGACACTTGCAGCTCTCGGCTGTTGTACAAGGAGAAAATCTACTAAAATCTATGTCCACAATAATGATTACAAGAATGAGTTTCTGTTTGATGGATCAGTTTAAGAAGTAAAATGAAAGTACAAACATTAGCTTTTTTGGTCAGGCCTCAGTTACACAGGCCTAGAGACCGGTTGGCAAACTCCCTGACAACTTTTGGTTGTTAAGGAAAATGTACACTGCTCAAGAAAATAAAGGGAACACTCAAATAACACGTCCTAGATCTGAATGAATGAAATATTCTCATTGAATACTTTGTTCTGTACAAAGTTGAATGTTCTGACAACAAAATCACACAAAAATCATCAATGGAAATCAAATTTATTAACCAATGGAGGCCTGGATTCACACACAAAATTAAAGTGGAAAAACAAACTGCAGGCTGATCCAACTTTGATGTAATGTCCTTAAAACAAGTCAAAATGAGGCTCAGTGTGTGTGGCCTCCACGTGCCTGTATGACCTCCCTACAACACCTGGGCGTCCTCCTGATGAGGTGGTGGATGGTCTCCTGAGGGATCTCCTCCCAGACCTGTAGTAAAGCATCCACCAACTCCTGGACAGTCTGTGGTGCAACAGACTGGATGGAGCGAGACATGATGTCCCAGATGTGCTCAATCTGATTCGGGTCTGGGGAACTGGCGGGCCGGTCCAGAGCTTCAATGCCTTTATCCTGCAGGAACTGCTGACACACTCCAGCCACATGAGGTCTAGCATTGTCCTGCATTAGGAGGAACCCAGGGCCAACCGCACCAGCATATGGTCTCACAAGGGGTCTGAGGATCTCATCTCAGTACCTGATGGCAATCTTGCTACCTCTGAAGAGCACATGGCCCTCCAAAGAAATGCCACCCCACACCATTACTGACCCACTGCCAAACCGCTCATGCTGGAGGATGTTGCAGGCAGCAGATCGCTCTCCGCGGCATCTCCAGACTCTGTCACATGTGCTCAGTGTGAACCTACTTCAGGGCGCCAGTGGAGAATTTGCCAATCCTGGTGTTCTCTGGCAAAATCCAAGCGTCCTGCACGGTGTTGGGCTGCAAGCACAACCCCCATCTGTGGACGTCAGGCCCTCATACCGTCCTCATGGAGTCGGTTTCTAACCGTTTGTGCAGACACGTGCACATTTGTGGCCTGCTGGAGGTCATTTTGCAGGGCTCTGGCAGTGCTCCTCCTGTTCCTCCTTGCACAAAGGCG
>VUQJ01041358.1:29348-52320 GCA_015108635.1 Andinoacara biseriatus | reverse complement strand
GTGCTTCGGGCCAGTTAAAAAAAAAAAAAAGAAAAGGTACAAAAAAAACTTCTCTTGTGTTGATGGAGAAGTTTGTCTTTTCTAATAGATCTGCTGTGAAGCACAGAACTACATGACACATCCACTTTGCATCAATTATCACACTGTTGTAGGTAGTTATTATAGTAGAAAGCTATGATATCACCATAACATCACTGGTCACTTGCATTGATGGCCCTGGAGCAATAATATTGATGTTGGAGTAACAACACCAACACAGAGACATCTTAATTAATGCAAAATTACAGTTATTTATTCATTATTAGCCAGTTTATTAATCTTGCTCATATCTTGCAGTTCATGGCACAATAATAATATCAACAGAACACAACATTTTTTTAATACATATTGGACATATTTACACAGACTTATGCAAGCCACACATTACAGGAAGTCATGCTGCATTTAGTGTATCTCTCCTTAACATGACCCAGTACAAGAGAAAGAAGTTTATGATCATTGCAGGAAGTGCTCAGGACCTTATTTAAGGAAAGGTATACATACCAAGTTGTAAAAATATTAAATTATAAGAAATTTCAAAATTAAAATGAGTTACTGTGTATTTTAATACTGGATACTTATTACTGATGCATTTATTTATAAGCAGTATTCAACCAGACTGTGGTTAGCATGCACAAATATTATACAAAGTGATCATATGGAGACAAACTTAATGTAATCGGAATTTTGGCAGAATCCAATATCGATGATTTGATCAGGGACAGAGTTGCCACTGAGCTGCTGGAAGGCTCGTAATATTCTCACCGCTTCTAAGCACGAAGCCGTGAGTTGCACTGACGTCAGCATGAAGGTCACACCAGTGGAACAATTACATGTTGCTTTGAAATCAATCTCTTCCAACCGGTTAATAAAATATTGATGCCTTCAGTTATTACTGTGTGTATTCTAGCAAAACAAAGCTGAGGGAGGGGCAGGCATCTGCTACATCTGGTTGGGGTAAAAGAAGAAAAAAAACCCACTAACACTATAACAATAAACATCTGCTTTGTAAATGAAACCGAGCTGCAACTGAAAACTGACAAAAATCAAGTCTAAAACCAATAATTCAGTGCTTGATTTGAGTGAGAACATGAACCCCAGTCTCTTGGGTGAAAGGCCTGTGCTTGCCTTACTTATCCACAGTGACCTCAATGACTTTCTTTACTCTACTGCAGCCTCCTCAAATGCACAAAAAGAGTAAAACAGTTAAATGTGGATTAGTTTAATATATTACAACATTAGGTGTCTCTCTTCTAAGTTCTTGTTATTAAATTATATGTTAGTTTAAATGAATAAACACCCAGAGTCACGCTATCAGAATGCTTGAAGCACAGGTCAGGGAGGAGGAGTAGCAGCAATCTTCCACTCCAGCTTATTAATCAACCAAAGACCCAAACAGAGTTTCAATTCATATGAAAGCTTGACTCTTAGCCTTGTCCACCCTGACTGGAAAATTAAAAAAAAACTGTTTTACTTGTTTTTAATCTATCGTCCACCTGGCCCTTAATCAGAGTTTTGGTCTGATTTCTCAAAAAAAAAAAAATTATCTGATTTAATGCTCACTTCAGATAAAATAATTATAGTGGGTGAGTAGATGCTGAAAATGGCCTCAACACTGCATTTAATCTAATGTAAGATTCAACTGTTTTTTCTAAAATGTAAATGAGCCCACCCACCACTTTAACCACACTCTGGATCTTGTTCTAGCATGAGGCATAGAAACTGAAGATTTAAAAGTATTCCCTGAAAACATGTCTTTATAATGTTTAAAATTACAATAATGGATTACACAACAATGAAATTTCACTTCAAATAGAAGTCTTTCTGAAAGCACTGTAACTGCATTTAAAGATATATTTGCTCCACTATTATCTTCTTCAAAGCCGTGTGCCAACACAGTGTAGAGCAGCTACCTAAACTTTACTCCCACAGAGATAGATCATTTCATTTACATCCTCACTGCGTACAATTCTGAATACTGTGGCTCCTCTGGAAAAGAAAGCTTCAAATCAGAAGTGCCCGACTCCCTGATTTAACTCACAAACACTCAGCTTAAAGCAGATAACCCATTAGCTGGAGAGCGAAAGGATCTTCATTAAAAGATCTTCATTTAGCCTGGAAAAAGACTTTGTTGCTCTATTAAAAAAAAAAGCCCTCTGTAGCCATCTTATTATTCATCACTGATTGAAGAAAATAAGAACACCTAAGCTTTCTTTACAATACTGTAGTCAGACTGACAAAGAGACAGAGCTCTGTGGAGCCGAGTAGTCCTTTAGCATTAACTAGTAATGACTTCATAAATTTCTTCACAAATAAAATTTTAACCATTAGACCTAACTTTATGTACAGCTACTTTCAATACTACTGATATTTCTTTAGTCTCTTTCTCAGTTATTGATCTTTCTGAGTTAACTTTAATAGTTCATTCCTCGAAACCATCAATGTGACTCTTAGATCCAATTCCTACAAGACTGGTCAGTCTTAAATATGATCAGTCTATCTTTATTAATGGGCTATGTACTACAGCCTGTAAGACAGCAGTAATTAAACCATTACTTAAAAAGCCATCACTTGACCCAGCTGTCTTAGCTAATTATAGACCAATCTCCAACCTTCCTTTTATCTCAAAAAATCTTGAAAGAGTAGTTGTAAAAGATCTAACTGATCATCTGCAGAGAAATGAAGAGTTTCAGTCAAGTTTCAGAATTAATTAATAGTGAAGGGTACAGTGGACTCATCTCTGTGGTTGTCCTGCTAGACCTCAGAGCAACGTTTGGTACTGTTGACCATAATATTTTAATTACAGAGATTAGAGCATGTCATAGATATTAAAGGTACTATGCTGCAGTGGTTTGAATCATATCTAATTAAAACACTCCAATTTGATCATGTAAATAGGGAGTATTCTTCGCAGGTTAATTATGGAGTTCCACAGGGTTCCATGCTAGGAGGAATTTTATTTACATTATACATGCTTTCCTTAGGCAGTAATATTAGAAGGCATAGCATACATTTTCATTGTTATGCAGATGATACCCAGCTTATCTATCCATGAAGCCAGATAACACACAACAATTAGTTAAACTACAGAAATGTCTTAAAGATATAAAGACCTGGATGAACTCAAATTTCCTGCTTCTAAATTCAGATAAAACTGAAGTTCTTGTACTCAGCCCCACAAATGTTATAAACATGGTGTCTAACCAGATACTTACTCTGGACGGCATTACCCTGCCTCCAGCAACGCTGTGAGAAATCTTGGAGTTTTGTTTTGTTTTTTTTTTGACCAGGCTATAGTATGTTCTTCAATGCACATATTAAAGAAATATGTACGACTGCTTTATTGAATTTGCTCAGTATCTCTAAAAATAGAAACATCCTATATCAGAGTAATGCTGAGAAGATAATTCATCCATTTACAGTATCACTTCTAGGCTGGACTATTATAATTCATTACTATCAGGCTGTCCTAAAAGCTCCCTGAAAAGCCTTCAGCTGATCCAAAATGCTACAGCTAGAGAACTGACAGGGGCTAGAAAGATAGAGCATAATTCTTTCCTATTGGCTTCTCTTCATTGGCTCCCTGTTAAATCCAGAATAGGATTTAAAATCCTTCTCCTCACATGCAAGGCCTTGAATAATCAGGGCGTATCACCCCAATAGAGCACTTTGTTCTCAGACTGCTGGCTACTTGTAGTTCCTAGGGTATTTACAATTAAAATGGGAGACAAAGCCTACAGTTAGGGCTGGATCAGGTTAACCCGAACCCTCCATTATTATGCTGCTACAGACCTAGGCGGGTGGGGGGTCCCCATGATGCACTGTGTATTTCTTCTTCATTCACCACTTTTCACTCTATTTATAGGCTATTCTGCATTTAATCATTAGTTATCATCAATCTCTGGTTCTCTTCCACAGCAAGTCTTTTGTCCTTTTTCCTACCTCTCAGCCCCAACCAGTCAGATGGCTGTCCCTCCCTGAGCCTGGTTCTGCTGGAGGTTTCTTCCTGTTAAAAGGGAGTTTTTCCTTCCGACTGTCGCCAAGAGCTTGCTCACAGGGGGTCGTTTTGACTTTTGGGTTTTCTCTGTAGTTATTGTAGTGTCTTTAACTTACAATATAAGTTTAAGACAACTGTTTGGTGTGATTTGGTGCTATAGAAGTTGAATTGAATATTTGGGTTGCTGGACCTATTAACTACTCAATCCTGGTATATTGTTGGCAAAGTCTGAATTACTAAATATCATGGAGTAAAAGGATGAAGATCATAATCAGTAATAAAATTATTTCTTTTCAGTTTTGGTTTACCATTTTTCATTCACACTGCAACTAAAGTAACAATTGTTACAATATAAGGGCCCAAACAACATCAAAACAACCAGTGCCAGCATCTACTGTGTTTAAAGGAAGCAATCTAGATCCACCCCAAAATTTTGGGTTTTTTTGGTCCGTGTTACACCTCACTATCAAGTTTTATGAAATTTGCCTTGGTACTTTTTGCATAATCCTGCTAGCAGACACCCCCAGTGAGGACCAGCACATGGCAGAAAAACAATGGAAACTCACTGTAATTACAGACACACAAAACTGTTAATCCTTAGAGCCCTGTCACTGCCAATCTAGACACTTTTTTAAAAATATTTCTGGCTCGAGAAGCTTTCAGTGAGGCTTTGGCTAAACACACAGTCATAGAGATAGGATATCTGCTCTCACAGAAAACATGTTTTGGTACATGAATGTGGAAAATGTGGATGAAAGACATCTGTAAGTGGTGAGAAGCGTACCGTCTCCATGCAAAAAAAAGAAAAAGAAAAAAAGATGAGCAGATAAGGAGGAAGCTATTTGTTCTGATGCAGCTAAAGTCAGGATAATTAATTTTAGTCTGACGTGCTTTGCTGTCAGCATCCTTTGGGTTTATTAATGGATTTCATATTATCTGATTCTGACTGGTATTTGTATTCTGAAAGTGTGAGGACATATTTGTTGATTTTTCCCCACCATCCTTTATTTGCCAATAATATTGTGTGTGTGCAGAATAAATGACATCTTGAGAGCGTGCTTTCATTTTTGGTATCACTATACAGGATTTTATTGGCAAAAGTTTTGCATGTACGACTGTCATCTCCACTTTCACCTTTTTGATGATTGTAAATCCAACTCGCAAGTCACATAAGGAATAATAATTGTTTTATTGTGTGAGCGTTTCCTCGCACTTCACGTGCCTGCCGTCTGCTGTCTAAAACATAGTCAGGGACAGGAGGGAAATAGTGTATCACATTCTGAATATTTTAAAGGTTAAAATGAAATATTTATACTCTAAATAATAAACTTACAACCTCTAGTCTCTGACTTTACATTAGCTTTTCCCGGCAGAGAATATACAACACAAGACACCGTTGTTTAGTTCATCTAGGTCTTTGCATCTTTCATTCGCTTCTTGACAATAGCCATAAGTAACAGACTCCCTTCACGCCTTTGTTTTCTGACTTTGAAATGGATCCCCAGGGAAATAATGAAAGCCTCCGTAGTTAGTTTCAGTCATATCTCCCCACACTCAGTGTGGCTTCAGTGTTTTGCATAATGTCCATGAATAATGGACCCATCTTGGAGGTACCGTCCTGAAAAAGAACCTAGTTGAAGCAGCACATCCCTTTTGAGCACGTCGAAGAACACGTGACACCCGGTGGTTCGCTTGACTGAATTATGGTGCGTCATTATCAGTGTGGGGTCTCCCCATCATCATCCCCAGAAGATCAACAGTACAAAACCTTGAGTCTGGCCTGTCAGTTTTAGTATGAGTAACACTGCGTGTGAAATTGTGTTCTTGTGTGCATTACTATACCATACAAAATGTCTTTCTAAGAGTATACGTTTGGTTCAGTCACCATACAAATTTTGGTTAAAGATAAAACTGTCCTGTATGGAAGATTTCTCACGTCTTTACCCATTAAAACCCAGATAGGGATGACTCAGAGGCATTCTTCCATAATAGACTGCACTTTACATGAAGCGTGCTCACTGTGTGACCTTTTCACAACAGTATTTGCTTTGTTTAGATCCTATAGAGGCCTTCCAGCTGGCGCACTGACCTTCTGCTAGCCAAACTGGATGTTCTCAGCTCCAGCTCGATGGCACCGGTCGCATTTCTCGACAATCTGACTCAAAAAATATAAAGATGTGTTTGACCTCTTGACCTTTTTGTGCCTTATTCTTACATCCTTAAAGGATTCTCTATTGTTAAAATTTTTTTTTTTGATGCACAAAGTTAAATGTTTAAAATCAGTGGAATTAGCAATTATTGTGAATTCTCCTAGATATTTTTTTGATTTCACCAATACAAAAACAAATTTGCTTTATAGGTCTGATAATTTACTTTCTGTGTGGGATGGGGAAAGTAGTCATTTAAAAAACAGCAAATGAAGCTTAAAAGTAGTCATTAAAATAATTGTTCTTGTAAAGTACAAAATCAACATTAAAAACATTTCAGTGAGGCAGATTACATAAAACATAATTGCTTCCTTCTCAGGAATCAGACAGTAAGAAGTGTGGATCTGACATTGTGGTTTACAATCATCAGTCCATGTTTTTTACTTCCCTGTAGGGGAGTGAAAAATTAAGAAGTTAAAGTTCTGATATAGTTTACCATGATCATGTCCTCAATTCTTGTGGGGCGTAAAAGGTGTGAAGCATAAGTTTTAATGTCGGCGTGTACCGTCATGATTTCCTGTGCTCACTTCTGTGTGGAGAGGGAAAGAGGAATGAGTAAGTTTAGGCTCTGACATTGTAGTTTACCGCCATCCTTGCCCACTCACTGTTGTTACTTCCATGTACAGAATGACAGTGCCTAGCCCACACTTATTCTCCCAGTCTGCCACCCTCAAAATGGACATGAAGACAGTGAGTGGGGAGCGACAGTAACAACTCTCCCCTGAAGGCGAATGCAGGCTATACTCAGATGTGGGGGCGGAGGTGGTGCCAAAGAAATGATGCACGGACAGCAACAAGCATAGTTTTCACTGAGAAAAGGAGGGAAATTTAGAAAATGAGTGAGCAAAGCAGCGCTGGTGTAAGCGCATGAGTTTCAGTAGCAGGGTATACTTTGTGAGAACAGCTGAACTGACGGGGTGGCTTTAAATTTGACTCTTATTCCCATTGCTAAGATGCAAAGCATGAGTTTCACTGTATTAATGAAGCAATAATAGCAGCCAGGGTGGCACAGTGGTTAGTACTGTTGCTTCACAGCAAGAAGGAAATGGTTTGAATCTACCACCCAGCTGGGGCCTTTCTGAATTGGTTCCCGTGTATCCTCCTCCATCCAAAGATATGTAGTTAGTCGGGTTAAGTTACCTAGTGATTCTAAAGTGCCCATAGATGCTACTGTGAGTGTTTCTCCGTGTTAGCTCTGCAGGGCGTACCGCACCTCTTGCCATGTGCCGTCTGGGATAGGCTCCAGGGTGACCCTAAATTGGATAAGCAAAATAAAATGGATGGATAATGGCAGCCATTAAGATATGTAAAGTAAGAGTGTGTAGCCAACTCCCAGCAGAGCCCACATGTATCTACATTCAAGATAAATGCTTTTAATTGCCGCCTGAAGGAAAGGAAGATCAATGGCTGACATTCTTTGTCAGCTCTAATTTGCCTGGTTATATTTAGCCATTATTATGATGCAAGTTCTCGGGAGGAATCTACAGGCTTCAATCGATGTTTCATGTGTGTGCCAAAATCTCTCAGAGCTAATTTTGCTGTTTCGCAAATTCCAAAAACTTGAAGTATATCATCATCAGTGGGTCAAGGTTGGTGGATTAAGAACATATGTTCACCTTTGGGAAAATAACAGAAATGAAAAGTGGATACAAATCCACTCTCCCAAGGATTTTAATTAGTATGTGTTGAAAAGAGAAGCCAAAAAGTACATCTTTCTCCTCCAGACAAACAGAGGTACTTCTAACATTCCCAGGAAGATAAAATCATGACTTATTTTACCTGCTAAGTAAAAACATTTGGACCACGTATTAAAAAAAAAATCACAATTAGAGGCAGGGTTGTGCTGAGGTGAAGGAAATGTGCTGAAGCCAACAGTTTGTGAGATGGTGTAATTGAATTTCCATATCAAAAGCATAATATGTATTGAATGTTTGCAGCGAGGGCTTCGCTGCTTTTGTATTTCTCTTTGATGTGGACACATTTGTGTTCAAACAAACACATTTTCAGCTCTTCTAGAAGGATTCGACTGACTGCTCAGCACACAGACTTCAGCCTGCACGTCTCTTTCTGCCTTTATTCTTCTCTAAAAAGGGTTGTCAGATCTGTATATTGACTCTACTTTTCTCTTCCCAGGAGTACCAAATCGATATCATCTTCGCACAGACCTGGGTGGATACCCGTCTGCGGTATAACAGCAGCAGCATGCGGATTCTAACCCTCAACAGGTATATTGGATTTACTGAAGGCATACTGCAAATACACGGGAACCTTTATTTAAAAACTCCTAAATATGTCAGCTTTGTGGGTGAATCAATACCAATCTAGAAATAATTATAGTGTTTTAGAGCTCTTAAAAAAAAAGCACTGCTGTGGCTATTTCTTACCACCTTAGCAACTACTGTTTGAACATTTTCATGTGGTGAAAACAATATTCTTCTCTCCCTCCCTCTCGCTCTCCGGAAGAGGCCTGTAATTATTGGAACGAATTGATTGATGTGCTTTGTTTTCCCCTAGTTGCCGGAGTATTTTATTATCCTCTTATTGGGACTGAGGGAAGCCTCGTGCATTTCAGAGAAATCCGAGGGAATCATTCTTACCTTCTTTCCTCTCTCTCTCCATCAATTTGCCTCTTTTTCAAACAGCAATATGGTCGGTCTGATCTGGCTGCCGGACACCATCTTTAGAAATTCCAAGAATGCCGATTCTCACTGGATAACGACGCCCAATCAGCTGCTCCGCATCTGGAACAATGGGAAAATACTTTATACTCTGAGGTAAAGGCCTTCAAAAACACATGGAAACACACAAGAAATAAAACCCAGATTAGAAATACAACAGGGAATAAATGACCGACGCCTCTGCTGGTAAAAAAAAAAAAGTTTTAATGGGTGACTAAACACATATTCTGCCATCAATATGAAAAGTGTGGAAGTTGAGTATAGACACTAAAAATATGTTATATCAGCCACAGGCTAACACAGGGGTGGGCAATTCCAGGCCCCAAGGGCTGGTGTCCTGCAGGATTTAGATGTGTTCCTGATCCAACACACCTGAATTACCTCCTCAGAGGCTAGCTGCACTCAGGGTAAATTCCCATTAGATACAGTGGATTCCAATGGTGACAATTCAGGGTCAACAAATAGTCATCTCTAATTAACTACACCTATTGCTGCACGAGCAATACAAATGTCATAAAGGTTAGAAGATCCAGTTTTTGTTGTTGCTAATTTAGAGTCAATAACTATCCATTCCGCCCTTTAAATATACCGATGAGGCTGGCGGAGTTGCATTTTCCCACTCAGGACAATGCACACAATTCCACTATATATGCTGCAGCACATTTCAAAAGTGTCCCAGAGGCAGCTCCCTGCTCTCCCAGGTCTATTTGTTTTATGGAAGCTGTAGTCAAATCATAAGCAGTGTAGAAAACGGACGTAGCTTCCAGGCCTGAAAAGTGAACCCAGTGCGGAAGTGGCTTACTGTAAATCTGCACTCTTTTTAATAGCCACCATTGGGCGATAGCTGTGGTTGCAAAAAGACTCGTGGGCCTATAGAAGTCTGTGGGGAAATGGCTCTCTCTGTAAACCCTTTTCTGATGAGTTTATTGCAGTGTCACTCATTTCAGATCATACTGTATGAAACATTAAGTCCATTTTGCAAATTATGGCTATTTAAAGCTATTCAAAAGCTGTGTCTAACTCTTAAAGTGTAACTCTTAAAGTGTAGGCTGGTGAGCCATGACACTTAAAAACATATCTGATATCGTGTCCTTCGTTTTACATCTACCACCTGACAGCCACTGCTCCAAATTTAGCTCTTTCCTGCTGCTGACGGTGAATCAACCTCAACAAGCAGATCATCACACGATCAAAACAAATTAATAAAAACACAAGCTGAATCTATCACGTTGCAAAGATGAACCATAAAAAGCACACACCAGATACTTCGAATTCTCAGTTATGTTTGTTTGTTTTTGTAAACAGTCTGACTGCATTATCTCCTCTCCTTTCATTAGATTAGATTAGATTAGATTTATTGTCACTGCATATGTCACATAGGTGTCGCATAAGCACAGTGCAACAAAATGCAGATTGTATCTAACCATAAATGCTTGAGTGGTGATTAAAAAAAAGCACTGTACTGTATATACAGAAGTTCAATAAATACTCAGTCTGGGGGGTTTAGTAGTAAAATGCAGGATGGTCCAGTGTTTGCTAGATTTAAGGAGGTAACAAAAGGAACAATGACGCATCATCCGTATAGTATTCAAAGAATTCGACCAGCCCCATCAGAAACACTTCCGATCACTCAGTCAGGAATATTGCGAAACAAAATCCTCCTAATTTTACTGTATGTTGTTTTCTATATTGAAAAACTTCTGCCATCTTCCATTCTTTACGTTTGGCACAATAAGATAAAACTTCTCTTCCAACGTGTCAACGCTTCTGGTCTTTCTGCTCATTTTGTTGCTTTTGTTCTGACAGCCTTTCAGCGGTTGAGTAATGACACACAGGTGAAGGTGGCGGCCAAGTGTGTGTCTGCACCTACTATAGAAAACACTCAGGATTCGAGTGGAAGGGTTCCTTTTAAATTAGAGTGACATCTGGGTTTATGAGGCCTCAAGCTCTGACATGGGCTTTTTTTTTTTCTGTCTTGAAGATCAGATTTCACCAATATTTCAAGCTAGACCTGACCTAAGAGCAAGTTGCACAGCTCCTGCTATTTCAGGACAGTTCAGGTCCTGCAATGGAGGCAAATAAATCCAATATAATTTCCCTAAATGGCTTTAAGGTCCTTGTTAAAGACGTTAGCATTTCATTTCCGTTGTCTTGACTGACAAATTTCAGTTTGTTCCCTGGGTAGGTTGTGATGCCTGCTTGTGCAAATACTCAGAAGGGAGCCACTTTTCAGACAGCCCGCTTCCATTTTTAAATTATGGGAGGAATAATTGTAGCGTAATGATTTGGGATGTTGTAGAGGTTAATAACAGTGTGATCATGAACTTCTAAATTGAGCCATAAATATGCCTGTTATCAGCAGGGGTTCAGTGGTTCAAAGATTAAAATGCACTGCTGTGAAACAGCAAGTTTAAAGCTGCACTAATCAATATTTTAACATCAACAAAAATCCTAATGATTGTCTAATGTGAAAGGGGTCAGTTGTGGTGACAAACCAACAGGAATTAGCAGGAATTAGTGTTTTAGTATCAGTTAAAAGCGCTTTATTTTTTGATTCTGCAAGAGTACCTTTGCAGTTCAAAAAATTTAATTTTAATCAAATACCAGACCTTCCAGTGCTGTCAAAAATAAACAATTTTAGCTCATTTACTACTTCCACTGAAGACTGAAGTTCTTCTGATTGGCTGCATCTCCCAAACAAAAGATTTGAAAAGCCGGTGGGTGGGACTTAAATGTTCTTGGGCTGAGAAGTGTTAACCCTTTAAAACAGAACGTGTCTTCAGCAACACAACGTATTTCAAATATCCCACCATTCATGGACTTCTGGCAGATACCACAGAGATTTTTGCAATAAGACAAACAGTCACATAATTACGGTAATGCAAGGTACGTTTGATCAGACGTCTCAGCAGTGATACGCTTGGTGTTAAAGGCTGTTAAAGAAAGGTAACAGGTGTATCGGGTGGCGGTGGCCCGGTGTTGAAGGGTAAAGGATATTTGCTTTCATTGGCATCATACAGAGCCTAAAATAGAAAAAAGGTCCAAAACCAAGCCTCAGCTGTGATGAGAACCCGTATAAACCCAGAAACCTCAAATAGCCGCAACAGTAGAAATCAAGAAGCAATGAACATGTGCGTGGTGAGCCAGAAACATGCAGGAAGGTCTCCATTAGTGCCCGGGGGCCTCTGCAAAGCCTTACAAATGGCTTTGTTACCCCTTTCAGACTGATAGATGTCAGCGATTGTGGTTCTCAGCTGTTCTTAAATTTCTTTCGATCGTGGCATGATGCGCTGCTTTTTGAGATCTTTTGTAGTTTGTCAGACAGGTTTTGGTTAAGTGACTTCTTGATTTAGCAGGTCTGGCATTAATCAGGCCTGGGTGTGGCTAGCAGAATTTAATTCAGCTTTCCAAAAAATGTGGTTAATCACAGTTATTTAATAATTTAGCAAGCAAGGCAATTATTTTTGCACACAAAGCCACATGGTTTTTTTTTTCCCCTTAATAAATGAAATCATCATTTTAAAACTGCATTTTGTAATTTACTTGGGTTATCTTTGTCTAACATTAAAGTGTGGCAAATATGCAAAGAAAACAGGAATAGTAAGCACTTACATGGCAGTATATGTAAGAAAAAATGAGCTGACTCTTCTGGTTTTCTCACTTGCAGACTAAATCTTTTCAAGGTCAAAAAGCCCACAAATTAGCACCAAACAAGGTTAAGAAATAATAGAAAAGTAAAAGAGGGGTTAGGCTAAGGTCACTATACAGTTTTAAATCTGTGTTTTGTTACAGTAATAGTGTTACGTACAAATAAAGCTAGCAGCTACATGGTGTAAATTAAGCTACACAAGCTCATTTTGTTCAACATGCTAAAGGAAAGAAAACTATAGCAGCAACGTAAGTAATGTTTTAGTTTCTCATAACTGCAAATAGGGTATTTCTGCTTCAAAAAGGCAGTAAAGAAGATGTGCTTGTTTTGCTCCTATAACGTCTAAAAAGCTAACTTACCCACAGCTGTGGATTGATGCTAGCGAGGGAAGAGATTTCAAAAGACTGCTACGTGTTAGCTCCTAGAAAGAGAGATTCCAGTCACAAATAGGGCAAAAATCCTCTTAACAACGTCTTCTTTACAGAAAGCCACACTTGCCCCCAAAGTTTTTGCTTTTAGGAACTCATTTCATTTCTTCTAACACTTCTCTCTGTGATAAATTTTTAAAATATTGCTTCATTAACAGGTTATTACGTGTAATAGCGGCGTATGTTTGGGGGCACATTTGCCTTGACTGACACATCTCTCGCATCTCCGCTGTGTTTGTTGCTGCTTGCTCTTTTCACCTCAGCTCCACTCTCACAATTTGGCTTTTCCGACTCCTGACAAGGATGGGGGGAAAAGATGCAAATTGGAACTGTACATCATCTGCACTTTGTTAACCTCCGAACAAGACGAACGCGGCAGCCTCCTTCCTGCTTTGACAAAGGCTCCTCTTTTGTGCTCCAAGTCGGGCATTTAATGAGGAATTGTTGCAGAGACAAAGACACAACAAGTCAAAGAAAAAAAACAATTTTCACGACAGTGTCATCTCTACGGCCTTTATCGTATCCACTGCAAATTATTTTTAGGATGATTTATTGAAGTAACACATGGAGAGTGTAACTAGAATTGGATTTAAGTTTACACTTTGCTTGTAAAACAAATCCCCTCTCTTTGTAATCACTGTTGCTTTTCCTTAGCATCCGCTGTATGGACTTGTCCAGTGATCTTAGCTAAGAACTCCTGTTTTTAGAAGCTGACATGCCCGGGGGCCCTGACATGCCTGAAAAACCACAACTGATGATGATGATGAAACACTTGTCCCATTTTCAGGGATTTTACACATCAACCAAGCAACCAAGTGTGAACCTGCACCATCTGGGTGGATGCCAGTGCTTCTTATACTGTAGTGCATAATGCGATACAAGCAGCAATGAATACAGTGCACTCAGACCATGTGCTTCATGGGCCGAGAAATGAAGCATCCAGAGCAGTTTTAGTGCCATGAATATCTTTGTCTAAGTGCTTCTGTCCCTCTGCACTTCTCTTCCGCTTCAGGATGACCATCAACGCAGAGTGCCAGCTGCAGCTCCATAATTTCCCAATGGATGAACACTCCTGTCCTCTCGTCTTCTCAAGCTGTGAGTATTGGGATTAGTGTGCACACAGACACGGAAAGCACACACAGTATGCTGATGTTCATGCCTATACACCTGCAAGGGTAAATTTACTGTAGAAAAACTGGAAACTAAAAGAAAGTGAATTAAAGCCTAAGAGAAAAACGTGCTATCAATCAGGTAAACTTTATTTGTAAATCACCTGTATTCATGCAGGCTAATGCAGTTCAAAGTGCTTCACAGACTTATGACTTATTTAAGTGTATACAAAAGATACTAGAGCATCACTTACTGATTCATTTCAGGTTTATTTATATCAAGCCAAATCACAACAACTGTCGCCTCAAGGTGCTTCATATTGTAAGGCAGTGGCTCCCAAAGTCAAGGGTGCTGTGGTCCACTTAGAAAGCAGAAAATACATTTATATAAATATGTAGCTATGCATACTTGTGATTAATTTCACACCAAATTTCTGTGATTACTGCAGCCCCTCTGCAGTACCTTCACAGCCCACCATGGGGCCATGCCCCACACTTTGGTAACCACTGTTGTAAGGTAAACAATACAGAGAAATAATCCATAGAAAACCCCAACAATCAGACGAGCCCCTACGAGCAAGCACTTGGTGACAGTGGGAAGGAAAAACATAGCGGTGTGGTGGGTGTGGTGAGATGCAAGCAGGGTCTCCTGGCTGAGAATCGCTCAGGGGTCGATATCACTGCATCTGGTGTGTCAAAGCAGCACTGCCAAAGGACACCTTGTGCGTAATGGGGAAGACACAAGACGCATCTAGCAAAAAAAAATAGCATTTTATCACATGTCGTGATGAAAACCTGTTGGCCAGCCAGCTCAAATCTTGATGTGATCCAGTGTTTGAAAGTGAGCTGCTGGCAAAAACACCACGGAAGCTCCATCATCTCTGAACTGGTGCTCTTGGTGTTGCGAGCTTGGATTAAAACCCACATTAAAGTCACTTCTGTAGCAAAATGAGCAGAAAACAGGTAGTCACTAAAAGCATAACCCCATCACACCCCATCACTTCTGCAGCTCAACACAGGCTGCTGCCTTTCACATGACAGCCGGTGTGGAAGGCAAAGGGAGCGGGTGATTGTGTCGCAGCATAAAAACTGAACTGCTCTTATATCCTGGGAAGATGCAGACATTTGAGAAGCTGTGGGGAGTCTCCTAAGAAGGGGTGTCCCAGTTTCAGAGGGAATCGCTGATCAGGGGACTGGGGATGAGCTGCGTATATAGATAGAAATATTTATTAAGCCGGTCACACATTCCTACCAGTGGAGCAAAGTGTTAAACTGGTATTTACTGCAGCCACGTAGTTAAATGAGCTGCTCTGGTTCGTTCCAACTGCATATTTTTATTCTTGGCTTAAAATGATCCTTATTTATCTTATAATGAGCCTTGGTGCAGCCTATCCGTTTATCCTCTGTCTGACATAACCTGTTTATCTCTATTCCTCCTCCTGTTAAGGAGGAATAGAAGGACTGCTTTCCCCAATGTAAATATAAGCCAATCGCAAAAGCTGTTTTCATGACCATATTAAGGATATCTGCTTCTCAGTGGCATCATCCAGCAGAAAGAAAAAAACTGTCTGAAACGGAATATTGAGAGCAGGCTTGTACAAATTATGGGGTCGAGATCTCTTAATGGTTTCAGAGCAGTTTACGGTGTCATGAAAAATAATGATTGTTGGCAGCTTCAGTCACATGGAACTAGACTGGATCTGCTGTAAGCCGGTTAAAGCCTGGAAAAATACTCAGAAGTGACCACCAGGAATCAGAATAGTAGTCATGTGATAATAACATCGAGTGCGCCACAGTTGTAATGTGTAAAACACATTTTTATTTGTGTTTTCCCCCCACAATATCCCGCACAGACAAAAGCACCTTGTGTGCTCTTTTCCAAGACTGAAATGCACAAAACACCCGAAAATACAAATGCAAGGTTGGTGCAGATTTTCTGGCACAAAATCTCCATGCGGTCCCTTAGTAAACAAGGACAAACCCAATTTTATTGTTTAGCAGCTGAAAAAGGGGGGCTGCTAATCCTCAGCAAATATCCTATGTTTTAATTCGGTGGTCTGTTTGCAGTGAAAGCAGCTCTGCTGCTCAAGTTCCAGTCTTCCAGGGTCTCCTCACTTCTAAGGCATGTTATTTAAAAATATATATATTTTCTTTAAATCTGAACTATAATTTGAATGAAAACAAGTGTCCTTGGTATTATTATAAAGCTCTTTAAAAGCCCAGAGAATTGCCAGAGGCTAAAGGTGTTTTACATGGTTTGATGACTTGACTGTTTATTCATTTCAAAGTGTATCTGTAAGTTATTTACCAATTAGTAATTGATTAGAAATGTATCGAAATGGGTTCTCTGAACTAATAGCTCATCAGATCACCTCAGCAGCACAAGCTCATAACTGACTTCAGTGAATCAATGAGCCACTGAAGCGCAGCTCCTCTAGAAAATCAAAAACCATGTGGGATTTAAATTTGGTCAATATCCACTTCACGGTTATTGTTTTATGCACATTGGGGCAGCTTCCAGAGCTGCTACTATACCATATGGACAAAGGCACTGGGCCACACCTCTTAATCTTTAAATTCAGGTGTTTTCACCCCCATTACCACAGGTAATGGGGGTGAAAACACTGAATCTGAATCTGAATTTGAGCTTAGTACTGTAATATGATGCCACCATTACAACAAGTCAGTTGGTGTTGTCGCAAAGTGGAAGCATTATATAATTGCAAAGCAATTCGCAGTCACCAACCCTCTGTTGGCTCAGTAACTGCAGAGTTCCAAACCTCCTCTGGGATTAACTTCAGCTCGAAAACTGCATGCTGGGAGCTTCCATGGATTTCCAAGGATGAGCAGCTCCTGTAGGTGTAATGTTTAAATGGACAAGTACTTTGGCCCATATAGTGAATTTCTCGCTTCACCGAATTCCAATGAGCAGCAGGGTGATATTCTTCTGGTCTGACTGTGTGGAAGTGTGTGGAAAAACAGCCCTGGCTCCACGGATCTGTGACCTCAGTCGGGCTCAGTGGCTTTTATAAATTACAGTCTCATATTAGAATGAAAAAGGAGGATAAAGCAGCCAATCAAATTGTGATTTTAGCCATCACAATCTGGCTTTCCAAAGTTCTCACTATATGCAGGCTAGCTACACAAACAGTTGTGATCTAATAATTTTGTGGGGTGTTTTTTTTTTTTGTTTTTATCAGTATCATACATCCTACATATCCCAAGAATCAGAAATGGGGAAATGAACCATAAAAGTCATAATTTGTAAGAAAATAAGATTTAAATGACATAAACTGCTATTTTTCCTCAGTCTTCTTGTCCTAAGCAAAGAAACACTTTCCCTAAAATGCTCAGAAACTCCTGGAATAATGTGAAAGAAAATCAAGTCAATGAAAGCAACGCAAACAGCTTATTGCCGGCATGAAATTAGTCTCCTCTGCATCTTATTAGCAAGCCCATCACCTAAAACATAAACATCACATTCGATTAGGTTTGACAGGTCATTCAGTTGGCCCAGAAATCTTTCCATGATTTATTTTACATAATAATTATTACGCAGCGCAGCTACAGATGGCAGTATTTGTCAGCGGCCATTATTAAACCTCCACCCAGCATTGAGTTCAGATAATCCAATGGCCATTTTCAAACATATATAGAATTTGTTCACTGCGTGATGAGACATTACTGCAGTTACTGAAAGAGCTATTGACCGCAAATTGGCTTCCATTATGCCTGTTCTCTCAGTGAAAGTGTTTTGCAGTAAATAACCCCCCCCCCCCTCCCTCCCCCCAGTCCATGCGGTTGGACATTTATGCTCCTTCCAAGCAAACGCTGAGGACATCTGAGCTGAATTTCACAAAATTTGGTGAGCAGGTAAACCTCGAGCAAAGGAGGATCTCGTTAAACTTCCTACAAATGCCAGCCTTGGTGCAGGATCTACTCTTTGGGAGCTCTTCTAGTTTTCTGTGCGTAGGAGCAATTCACACGCAGCTGGTGTCTCCAATGACACCGAATTAAAGCCTTTAAATTCTTTAACCGCTGAAGCTAAATACTGACATTTCCCCAGCTTTGTTTGACATCACAGAGAACCAATTTCCTAATTTGGATCTTCTCTGGCACATAACTCTCACTGTGAGGATAGAAACCACACCCACCTATTGACAACTTAAAATCAGGAGCAAGTTGGCATAAATGGAGGCAGAAGAGACATTATGATTTAAACATAGGAGGGACTGAGGGGGCTGGTTAGGGCCAGGATAAGATAACGATTATTTTGAACTGTGAATCATGCTGTAGAATGAATCTCTTGTGAATCTCGTATAGAATAAAAATATGTAGCTGAAAATGAGTATGATAGTTCCCCTTTACAGAGCATTGGAAAGTCCATTTGGATTCGTTTCTCAAAGCAGGCTCAGACAGTAAGATGCATTTTAAGAATTTCTTGGTATAAACATTTATAACATCTGGTACATGTATATTTTATCTAAAACATCCAGAGGGTTTTTTTTTTTTTGTATATACGTATGAATACGCTTTATTCTGGAGACAGCAGCACAGACGTCCATCTCTGCACATATGCATCAACTCTTTCGGAAAATGTAAAGCTGCTCTCCAGATTTTCACATGTCTCTAATAATCTATTTATCCATTTAGAGGCTCCAAAGAAGCCAATTCCCATCAGTCTTAACGGTACAGTACAAGTGAGCAGCAAGTGTATCTCTCAGGTCGGCTCCTTCTGTTATGCATAGATGTGCTGCCAGCATATTCCACGGCAGATGGTCCACGATACGAAGCTGTGCTGTAGGAGAGGAGGAGGAGAGACTCAGAGACAGAGGGCCAGAGCCAGTCATTGTACACTAAGATGACATCTGACAATGAAGCCACGATTGTCCCTTTATTTTCACCTCTGTCCGGACGCACACCCCCCTACTGTATATCTCTCTGTTACCACTCAAGGCACGCAGCAGCTGATGTGTTATAATATCGTCAAAGTCTAATGTTCACAGCTTCAAAATGTTCTCTCTTCATCATGAAGCAAATTAGAAACCTCCCCATTATGGCTGCAATCAATTTCATTTATTGAGATGGAACATAATATACTTGATGGATGCGTTCACGGCCTCACAAATTTTCCTTATTAAGTCAGAATATTTTTTCATGGCGGCTGTATTCCTGACAGACATTATGCAAGCAATCCGACACCTTGTTTTGAATCGGTGGCTTCACCTTGTTGCTTTTAAGCTGCTCTCTTTCTTTGTTGGTCTGGTCTCTGCATAATAGTGGTTTCTGTTAAATGGCGAGCTCGGTATAAAAGCTAACAAACTATAAAACTAACAAATTATGATTACAGGCACTTTGCAGTCATGCAGCTTTCTACATCGGAGCTGTGCTTCAATCATTTCCTTTAAAAAAAAATACCCTCTGTGGTGCTACATGGAAGGATATTTACATTTCAACAGCATATTATGAGAAATGGCTTTTGTGTCACAAGATGCTGGGCGTGACTGAGAGGCACAAAAAGCATGGAACAACATATTCAAGCACACAATGGTGTTTTAGGCTAAATATTAATGCATTCTTATTGATATGTTACAACTGCGACATTTGACAATTAGCGCTTAACAGAAATGATGGGAATTGAGTTAGTTTGCTGGCATTTGTCATGAACCAATGTACTGGACAAATACTATTTTAATATTTTCTCCCATATTGGCTTCTCTTCATTGGCTCCCTGTTAAATCCAGACTAAAATTTAAAAGATCAGGTGATCCTGAACCAGCAGATAATTGCCCCTCCCTGAGCCTGGTTCTGGTGGAGGTTTTTTCCTGTTTAAAGGGAGTTTTTCCTTCCCACTCTCGCCAAGAGCTTGCTCACAGGGGGTCATTTTGACTGTTGGGTTTCCCTTTTAATTATTGGAGGGTCTTTACCTTACAATATAAACAGCTTCAGGAGACTGTTATTTGGCCCTATATAAATAAAATAAAATTGAATTGAATAAACATGATTATGGGTTACTATCATTCATTTTGGGGAAAACATGAGTGTCTGCAAATGTCAGCTGCATATTAGAACTGAAAGTCATTTTGATGTATGCACTTGGATAATGAGTGCAAGCCTTACTTCTAGGAGATGTTTTGATTTCATAAAATAAGTGGTAATGTTGACCTTCCATTGGCACTGTGACTTTCATTTTGTAGCTACAGTATGAATTCCTCTTGGGTCCATTATTTCATCCAGTAATTATTCAGATATTTTAATAAAAACAAGAAGTGCCAATCTGCCACTGGTGCTGCAGGAAATTGGTTACCAAAGTCAGTAGCATGTTAGCATTTATCCTTTGGGTTCCAAATCCACCCAGTAATTATGAAATATTTCAGTCCTGAAGTAGTGGACCTTCACTGACCAACAAGCTGACATTGCCAGCTATGCTGCTAGTGTGTAATGACCAAGAAACATCAGCACATCTCAGCACTCCTGAAACAAGCTAATCATACATTTAAAGATGCAATCAGCAGTTCGCACCCCATCCTGCTCAAGGAAAGAAGGCACAACACCACCATCATGGCTGTCACAGGGGTTTTTACATTACTTGAAACCCCCAGGCAGGGGTTCATGGCCCTGATTTTGTGTTCCTCGCAACTTTCTTGTTTTCATTTTGAATCTCTCATCTAAAATGTCAGACTTTTGGGTGTCAGTGTGAAGAACAAGGGAAATAATCCAGTGCTTACAGTTTGAGCATATTTCCAAAGCAGCTGACGCTGAAAACGAACTCCTACTGACCTTTTGTGCAATGTGCTGGCAGTCATTTTCTTTTAGTCAACTGATTGGTAATAAACACAGGAAACTCTTACTTTTGGACAGAATGTCCTTTCCTCTTAACAAGTGTGTGTTTTTATGATTTTAACTTACCAATTTATATTTTACTGTATGTGCACTACAAACTAAACAACAGTAAGACTCATCTTCAATGCTAAGTATTGTAAAGGGAAGCCTTAAGTGGTTTTGGCTCATGGCCATTGCTGCATGGGCTTGTTGAAAAGGGGGAATGATGTCTTCTATTAGCTTGCATAATATAAAAAAAACCTAAAAGAAATCAAATTTAATTAACTGGCTTTGTTTACAGGACTGTGGCAGAAGTAGGCATCTCTTGTCTTCATTGTTTGGAGAATAGGAAGGGAGAATATTAGCGCCAAGGCCACAGACAGCTGTAATTTATAAGATTGTGAAGAAACATGTGGCTTCAGGGGGTGTTTAAAAGCATGAAACATTTTGTAGCTATGGAGATACGCTGGTAACACAATGGTAATACTGTCTGCAGAAAAGATCATTGTAAAAACACACCAAGAGAAATATGATGGCAATAATATTTGCCAACTGCATCCCTCTTGCATCATGGTGATTGCTCCTCTTGGTTATAGATGGCTATCCACTAAATTAGACTATTTACATAATTAGTCTGGTTGCTACTACAGGGCACAACAAGCCTTGCCACTCACTCATTACTGCTGTCACTCATTTTTCTATGCAAAATTGGTTCAATTTGTCAACTGAGCTCAGCCTTTTTTTTCTTTCATTTACATGGAGACGCCACTGTTTTTGATGCATAAGCTTTAAAGAGAATTCAATTCCCAACGCACTTGCTAGTCCTTGTGTCTAACTGCTACCCCAAGCAATGCCCTGCATGTGAAATGATGCCATTTTAAGGCTTAACATGTCCGGAATTAGCACAGTTACACAGTGGCTCCAGCTTTAAAGCATTTTTGAGCAAGCCATTCTCCGTGTAAGCTCCCCGTGGAAAAGTAGTTTTACACGGCACTGAAGTGGAACAATGGGCTTGTAACAGAAGTATGTGGGAAATGCATAGCTGATAACACAACACATGAAAAAAAATCAATTGTTATTTAAGAAAACAGTCAAACCACTTCTATTTTCTTTTTTCTTTAAAAGTAGCCTTTTTTCCCCAGTCAAGACCCAACGCTCTGTTTTTACCCAATAACCTTTTAATATCTACCAACTCACCAGTGGCCCGTCTAGAGTTTTAATAGAAGCTAAAATAAATGTTTGCAACTTAGTTTGAATGATAACATTTTCTACATTTTGAAAATGGGCCTAAAACAGGGGTATTCAATTAAAATTTAAGGAGGTCCAGTTTCCGCAAACGTCCAGAATAAAGTGCCACATGCATTATATTCATTATATGGTGTAATGAATAATTCAGTGCAACATATTTTGAAGTAGCTTAACAGTTGTATCGTGTCTGCATGTACTTAACAACTGAATGTCAAATAAAATAATGTTTATTATTAATTTTCACAATGAACTCAAGGGTACTAAAACAATAAAATAATAGGTGTTTTTTCTTGTTTCAAATAAAATGTTTGCATTCATAAATAAAAATTTTTTTAAAAAAGAATAAAAGAACAAATATGAAAAACCTGTACAGAATCTCGTCGGTATTAATTAAAGGGTTAGGTACCTTTCACGTTTGAACTGATACCAGTCCCGGTACCTAGATTCAGGTACCTAGTACCTTCAGCACTTTACTCACCATGAAATTAAAACTTTTCTCTTACAAAATAATCCCATCCTTCTGACAACATTTGTTATGTATCTAAAAAAATGTCTACATACCACACAAAATAAAGGCTTTGTGTTTTGACCAGGTGTTTCCTCAGATTAGAAAATGTGTTCACTTGTTCAGCTTTGCATGTTGCACAAAAACATTGCAGAGAGCATTGTCTGAGAGACACACTGGCTCCAGTGTTCTCCTGAACAATCGGTGTCACCGACTGACAAACCTCAGCAGCGCTGGTATAGCAGTAGACGAAATCCAAACAAGAAATTGTGAAGGTTGTTTTTTTTTTT
>VUQJ01041358.1:8377-26581 GCA_015108635.1 Andinoacara biseriatus | reverse complement strand
ATTGCCCCATCCCAACTTTTTTGAGACATTTTGCTGCCATTAAATTAAAAATTTGCTAATGTGTTTCCTAAAAAACAAACAGTTGCCTCAAGGCACTTTATATTGTAGCAGCAGCCTAGATCTGTAGCAGTGTAAGTAAGCCTAATATTAAAAACAGAGAGGGTGTCTGTCTCCTGAATCCAAACTGGGAGCTGGTTCCACAGAAGAGGGACCTGAAAGCTTAAGGCTCTGCCTCCCATTCTACTCTGAAGTATCCTAGTAAGCCAGCAGTCTGAGAGCAAAGTGCTCTATTGGGGTGATGCGGTACTATGAAGCATTTACTGTAAGAGAAGATGGGGCCTGATTCTTCAAGACCTTGTATGTGAGGAGAAGGATTTGAATAAAAAATTGGTTCGTAAGATTTGCAAATCATTGCATTCTTTTTTCTTTTGTTTAGCAGAACATACCATACTTTTTCAGAATTGGATTTGTATTTTTAGTATCCTTATAGATTATATGCTGACCCACTGATATCAGTAGACTGCCACCTATGGCTGTGTTTTAATTTAGACTGATTACATGTTTTTCAAACCTGGATAAAGACTTGGAGTTTCCTCCAATACGCTATAAAAATAATAAGTATAATTTTACCTGGACTTTGTTGGGAAGTTTACTTGATTAACTGTATCACCCTCTGGAAATACTGATGAAGCCCTCTGGTTATAAGAAAAAAAAATCCTCATTATATCTTTGTGTTACTGATCACAATTAAAAAAAGCAAAGAAAAAGATGACTGATGAACTCCCATTCCAACAAACAGCGATGGCCTTATAAATTATACGTTTTCCTGGACTCCCGCTGTATTGTCAAAACACATCCAAGCTAATTTTCTGCTGAGCTGCTCAAAAGCAATGGCAAACCTACACATCTACCTCATGCTGTTCAAGAAAATTAGCCATTTTCTCATTACCTCATTTCTTTTTCCTGTTTCACTTTGCCGGAGCGCTGTCTCCACACACATGATGATTAGATCCCCAGCTAAAAATACCTATCATTAATTTACATCATGACAAACCTCGAAAGTGTTGCGTTTTGCTTCTCCTCACCCCTATTTCACGCTTCCTCTGTCTCCCCTCTCCATGTTTTACCCTTCATCCCTCATAAACACATGGGTTTGGGGCTGTTTTAATGAGGACAGAGTGGACAGATCCCTGGCTGCAGCGCCACTGGGGACCCCCGCCACAAATCCACCGTCGTTATCAATTCCGCGGTGTCCTCTTCAAAAGGCCCCGATGTGGAATCCCAAACAGTTCAGCTTTTTATTTAACCATCCCATGGCAAATTCTCCAAAAGCTTCTATTATGCCCTTTTCTGCAGACCAATGCTGAAAAATTTCAAAGGTATTTTTTACAAAGACTCCTTCATCTGTGGCGAGGACGGTGGAAATCCCAAGCTTTCTCTCCCCAGTTCACAATACACATTTACTGTATGATATTCCTTCTCATGACCATGCAATACTAGTCATTAGCCCAGAGATGACCACTACCAGCAGGCATACAGACATGCATGCAGACAAGTTTTAATTGTCTGGTTTCTCATTCTTTGCCTTCGGTTGAACAGTGATTGTCCACTCACAGCCAAGCAATCATAACTCGGCACAGCAGGTGAGTCAATTTAGCTGAAAAAGTAGTAGTGGTGCCTTTCCTAAAGCAATAGCACAAGAGCAAAACTGTAACACATGATTAACACTCCAATTTAAGGTGCTGTTGTTAATGGGTTTAGATTAGTTTGTGGGCTTATGGGTTATGTTGGAAATAGTATTTGTCATGACTGATGCATTCACTTTTTTACCACTGTGTAAGCCGGACCTGGATCCTATCAACTTAACAGTTCTGCTCTTAAGTGGATTTGGGGAGGTTTACACTGCAGCAGATGGAGCCTCTCCCCAAACATCAATTTGCAATGTCACATTCTCCCCTATCATTCTAATAGTTCAAGTCCTTAGTACCTCTGCACACAAATATAAGAAAAACATTATTTCTTCTTTTCATGTCTTCTACATGAAATCTTCAGCTTGCAGGGATGCTGAATTTTTGCCTGAGACATGCAGCTTTAGCTGGAGCGTTTAATGTCAGTTCCTGAACATGATGTCATGTAGTGATTAACCAGCAGCCCACAGTCCTGAAAAATAAAGGCAAAAGTGCCAAAAAAGACTTCTTGGAGTTCTTCAAGTGGTCACTGGAGGTTGACTCCAAAAGCTAGGCAATCTCTTTAGACTTCTATATTAAAAACACCTAGATTTACAGCATTGAAAAGCATATTTATCACCTCTCTAGTTAGATTGGTGTTTCCTGACAGTGGTAAGGGGCGTGGATTTTCTTTTTTTTATAACTGTCCCATTAAACTTAATCAGGGGTTAAAAGTATTATCTTTAACGCCCCATAATTTAGGGGATCAGGCTGCTCAGGGCGGTGTCAAATGTAATAAACATGCTGGTCCACCATGTGGATCTCACACGTTTCCTGTCCCAGGCATGAAATGGACACACATGCAAGTTGATACTGGGTTGCACTGCTATACAGCTCAACAGCGACCCAGGGTTCTAGCCAGTTAGCTACCAGAACAGATCGCTAACGTAACAGTTAGCCAGTGCCCAGTCATACAATCATGCCGCCCTGTAATTTTTGCGTATTTGCAAAAATTCCACAGCGAACCACTTCCACCTTTCCCAATCTAAATCCTTTTCATTATCGTAGTGTTGTATAATAATGTTTTTGAATATTTTATAATGTAAAATATTATATTCTAATTAGAACGTATCTGTGATGTGCTGTCATGGTCTACATATGCACCTAGCTAACCAGGCTCGATAGCCTTAGATGATAACTTTTCATTTTTTTTATTTATTCATTTTTTTATGTATAATTTATTGAATGACTTATCAAGTGCATGTTTAAGACTCCAGCGCTTTCAACCAATGTTTAGATCTAACATTTAGAGCTCAAATATTTTGATATCTACAATTCCTAAATCTGTGAGCCACAGTGAATTAAATCGACTGGCTAGAAAATCCCTCTGGTTTCATTTTGGATCATCTTCTAAATTGGGAAACTTACTGCATGTATGTTAAGGACAAACATTTGTCTTTTAGCAACTTTTCAGCAATCATTTTCACTATCCTCATGCAGGGTGACGATCACACAGGGCAGGTCAGGATAAATCTGACCATGGAAAGCTTCAATTCACTCATTAGCATCTGCTCAAGACCCCTTAATCCCACAAACATATGACAAAGTTTGGAGAATCTTAGTTCTATGTTTAACTCAGTAAGGGATTTAGCTACCGACTCGTCTCCAGGCAGTTACAATGAGAGACCATACAGCTCATCACTAGGAGATGCTACTGACTAGCCAAAACCATATGAACCATTCAGCATCCCAAATATTGCTTAAACTAGCATTGTATATGGCAAACACCAGAAAACAGTTCATTGTGAGTGAGAAGATAGCCAAACAAGGATTTTTAAACAGCCCTTCACTAAATTATTAACAGTTTTCTCATTGTGATGGCACAGCTGACTTACATTATATCAAAACATGCTGACTTGTGTTGAGCTCACTACCAAAACAGTTTTTCCATGATTTTTCCTTGTAGCTTTCCAAAGAGAAAGTAGAGCCAACTGTACGGAACGACAGTCTGTAGACAAGTGTAGGGCAAGCAACTCAGGCTGATAATTATTCTGCATAAGAGTGTAAACAGAGGGGCTATTACTGTCCAAGCAAAGCCTAAACAGAGGGCTTGTTTGCTACAACATGCACTTGGAGCACAGAAGTCACCACGCTGCACCTGGAGGCCATCCATCTGGGAAGGTCCATTTCTCCAGCCTCATTAATATTATAGTATGCATTATTATTATATAAGCCAGATGGTGTTGTCCTTCCGCTATTGCAACAATAACTTGTGGAGTGCAAATGTAGAGAATAAGTCAAGCTACAACAAACTGCTGTTTTATTTACTCCTGTTGTTCCAATTCTAATAAGCCTTTAATCTGCTTTAGTAGTACAACATATACTGCATCCCAGACATAAATAGGAACATTAATGACAGTGAAACAGTTTTATTTATGGGAAATGGCAAAAGATCTGTAGTTTTATGTTGGACTTGCTGTGCAGTGATTAAGAAAACGAATCAGATTCCCTTTTATTAGACGATCTGATTGCAGGCATCCCTTTTTTAATATGCTACTTTTATATTGACGGCCAGCGGGGTTTACAGAATTCAAAAACAGGGGTTATATTCATAAAAAGTAATTAGATACACCGCACATTTTATCTCCATTATCTCCACTCTCTTCAGCGCGAGCCTGAACAAACCTGACGCTCCTAACAGCAGAACAACCCCAGTTCCAAAGAAAGGTGGGGCACAGTTTAAAGTGTAAATAAAAACACAACACAGTGATTTACAAATCTCATAAACCCAGATTTATTCGCAATACGGAAAACACGTCAAATGCTTAAACTGAGATATGTTATCCTTTCATGAAAATTATTAGCTCAATTTGAATTTGAAGACAGCAACACGTCTCAAAAAAGACGAGGCGGGGGCAACAAGAGGCAAGTAAGTGGGACTAAAAAGGGCTGCAACTAATTAGCTTAACTGGCAACAGGTCATTAACATAATTGGGTTTAAAAAGTGCATCTTAGAGAGGCAGAGTTTCTCAGAAGTAGAAATAGATGGAGGTTTAGAAGCCTGCAGAAAAAGATGCTTCTACAAATTGTGGATGTCAGGGCCTACTGCCGAAGCTTGGAGACGGACGCAGATGCAGACACGGCTGAAAAAAAAAAACTTATTTCCAGGAAGGCAGGCAGGATTAAGAAGAACATGGATTCCAGAGGTAAGTGAATAGGTAACCAGACCAAAAGGTGCAGGTGAGGGAATTGAGGAATGATCTCCGTAACCAGGTCACTAAATACAAAAAGGCTAGTTTGCAAAACCTCGAGATGGCTGGAGGTTGTTACCGCGATAGATGGTGTACACTCTGGCGAAGACAGGAGGCTGGAGCTGGCCCTTAAATGCAGGATTGATTACTGCAGAATGAGAAACAGGTGTGCAGGTGTGCCCGCCTTTTGCTCTGCCCTTAATATTTGGGGTTTTTTTATACTTTTTTGTATGTCGTGGCATGTTACATGTGTACCGAATTTTATTCATATAGCTCAAACTACAGTATGTGTCCGTAGTAGTTCATTTAAGATGTTACAGGTGGCGCTATAGAGCCATTTTGCAAAGTCAATGTCCGAAACCGACAAAATATGTATATTTTCATCACACGTGTGCGTGTGTGTGTATGTGTGTGTGAAATTTCATGAGTTTTTGAGCATGTTTAGGCTCTTAGTGGTCAGGCCATAAATATCTTCTTGATGTCACGATGTTACAGTGCACTCACACAGAGATGTTGTGCGCTTCAGCAGTGTGGCTCGTCATTAATAAATAAAGCTTGTATTGCTGCAGCTGAAAGAAGATGAAGAGGTAATTTCATGACACAAATTATTGGTGCAGATTCAAAACACACTTTACCTGAAAACATTAGTAAAAGTGCAAATTATTCTGATAACACAGGGTCATTAATGTGGCTTATAAAGTGCTGGTTATGTATATTTGTTAATGTGGGCTAGATCACTAGAGATTATTAGCTAATTTTAGCTTTCTGAGCTGCAAGTCTGGCTGCCACTACAAGTGATAGGCTGCAAATCTGTTCACCACATTTGGATTTGAATACGTGATATTCTGTGTTGTTTCTGCGCAATAAAGTCACGGATTTCTACGAATTTGAAAACTTGAAGCAATGCTACTTCAATTGCTTAAAGTAAAACTGGGAAAATTCAGCATTTTAACTGCCTTTTCTACATTTGGTGCCTCTGCAGTCATTTTTAAATGGATGACAGCGGAGCGTTCTTATCACAGCTGTCATTATGAGTGTGGACATCTTGATTTACAGATAATATATAATTGAAAATCCCTTTAATTAGCCTCAGTCTTGAACCTTTTCACTAGATTAAGCCTAATTTTCAGGATGAAAATCTTTCAAAACTGAATACCTGGCTTACTGCACTTTATGATCATGTTAAATGTCACATACTGCAAACAGCGTATCACTGATCTGTACCACGGGTGATCCATGCAGTCATAAACTGAGCAGTAACAGGCTGTTTTAATTGATACTCAGTCCTGACTAGAGAGCTGAATTAAAATGAAAAGTAAGAAAACCTCATTTAGAGATTTGTAACAATGCTGATAATTAAATACTCAGTAAAAACTCAACTGTGTGCCATCCTGCTTGCTTCATATTAAACATATGGAGCAAGCAGGATGGCACGTCCTCCAATCCAAATGGTATTTGTTCCAAAATTACATACTGTATGTGAGCATTTCCAAAAACAGGCGCTCCTACATGGACATGTACACATAATGTCATTTAGTCCCCAAAGACTTCAGAAATCTGAGAAAATCCATATTGCCAGAGACAACAAACGACCTTTCTTGTACGTCTGCGCTTAATTTTATTTCAAAATGTAGATTTTGGTCGTCAAACGTGCCTTGTCGTTTTGAAAGGAGGACAGGCTCATTTAGACAAAGGTGGTATTTTCTATATGTTGGCCTTTACCGATTATCATTTCTCTTCTATTTAAAAAAAGCAAACAATTCATCAGAAGAGGTGAGCTTTTTTTGTTGCTGTTTTTAGCTCAGTAAGTCCTGAAATGAGCAGCTGAACCCATAAACTCATCAGGAAAGAGTTTACAAGGTCATCATCCCCTGGTGGCCATAAAAAAAAGAAAACAGGTCTCATAAACATTGGAATTGCTCCATCAAGCTTGTATGGTTGTAGTTTACATCATCTATCCATGAGAACACTTTTTATTAAGACTTGTGTAAATTGGTGATTTGGTGACGCCTTCAGGGAGTCGTTTAGGTGGTTATTTTGACACCCCTGACTAAAGGAAAAGGAAGTGAGTCTATTTAGTCGAATGGACATAAAAACAGCATGTAGAAAAAGCCAGTCTGATAAAATAAAATAAAAAAAGTACAATTTCAGTGATTTTTGCTCCAAAACACAGCTTCATTTACACCTCAATCCACAGCCAAGACAGTTTAGCTAGCTCGGTCCAGCAGAGCACTGAACAAATACGACCCAAATTTGCATTTATTCATTGAAACAACATGAGTTGCGCCTGTGTTTCCCAGTTCGGCTGTTTGACGCTAGGCGCAGGGCCGCTAGTGGCCTTAAGCATTGCGAAGGCTCGTTTTAATTGCATATTCAGGACTTAGAAGCATACACAGAACGCCTGACACGGTGGCCACAAATTCACACACACACACATCCCACTGATCAGCATGATTAATCAGGCGTATGGACAAAGGTATCCCAGCACAAGGATGCTCAGTCAGTCTGCTGATCAAACTGACACACTGCCTGGCACAGCCACCACACACACACACATACACACACACACGCGCATACAGGTCACTTTAGATGAGTAAAGCAGGAGATGCTATTTTAAGGTCTTTCAACACGTTGATAAGATGATTAATTTGAGGAAATATGCCACTGGGTCTGTGTGGAGCACCTGAAGAAATGATGGAAAGATCCTGCATGTGTGCCGCCACCTCTTCAGCTGCTGCACAAGTGCTTCGTGCCCGGCATCATCCACAGTGTGTGCTGCCACCAGCTCATTCTCCTGATATAACACTTTTTGGGGTCAAAGGAAAGAAAGGCAGACGCGAGGTCAAAGTGAGGTCAGAGATCAAATGTGACATAATACTGTAAATCTGCTGTACTTTTACATATGTTTGACAAGAAAGTAAGAATCAGAGTCTCTAGGTTAAAAGGCTTTTTGCCAATTTTCGACCAATAAATCATCATTTTGTACACTACATGGCAACTCTGATCTAGCTTCATTATATCGTTTAAATCCATAAGACAAGCTTCAAGCTCTGAAGGTTCCACTCACAAATTTCTGACCTCAAAAAATGGACGCAGCAAAAATACACGTGGTGCCATTTTTCAAGGGCGTTTTAGGATTCACAATCCAACAAATGTCCCTTTGACAGTGAATAGTGTTTTCCATTCTTTGAGGCTTCCTCCAGGTCACATCGAGAATGCTGAAAAAATTGCTGTGCAAAAAAAAAAAAAAAAATCAAAAAATGCAAAACCTCCCAGGGACTGTACACATTTGTAATCATGTAAGCGATCCACACTCTGCAGTACCAGCAGTACTCTGCACTGCACATGCAGTTAAAAGGATGATTTCAGTTGAAGGTAAAGGTGTTAGAGGACAAAAGGTTGTCTTCTGCAGATGTTTTATTCAATCTGACGTAATCTGAATGGCTTCAGAAATATTCAGAGTAACATTCCTGCGACATGTAGACCTTTGTCAAAGTTTCTGAACAATGGATTTCGTTCAGCAGAAGCTGTAGCTCAGTATCTCCCCACTGCTGTCAAGTAGTGGCCGCTAAACAAGCATCCCACAGTAGCGGGACCATTAGAGGGGTAGCAGAATAAATTCTGCCACTCTTCTCATTTATCTGCTTTTCACAATGACAGCGCCATTATACGCTTGTTCGTGTAAGAGAAGTTTATGTTTTTTTTTACTATTTTCTGGGCTCCATTAAGCTTCTGTGGTCTCCTCTCGTTTAGTCCTTTGCTCTCCATAAATTAATTCAGGCCGTTTTTCCAGCTTTCTTCTGGCCTTTTCTTCAATCTGTCTGTCCCAGCAATTTTATAACCAATTAAAAATCAGGAGGGGTTTTTAAGTCTTGAATGACAATTTTGATGAATTTCAGTGAAGTCTTACATCACTTTGATGTACAAAAATTGTCATAATTATACATAATAATGATTATTCCAGCGAGCTAAAATCTTGTTAAAAAAAAGACTTCATGTCTTTTAAAGTCACTCTACCTGGTCTAAATACTCTCCAGTTTCTTACACTCAAGTCAAGTTAACAAGCTGATCTTTCACTTTTTTATTTTTAGCAAAATCTCAAACTTGAGATGTTTCGTAAAGTTTAAGTCCTCTCAGTTAATATTTGCTGCATTACTGCTTTATTTCGTTCTGCGTTTTAGACTGAAATAAAGCGACCTCTTGCGGTCGTAGATAAAAGTGCGGGCGAATAACGTGTTCGGTTTTCTCCGGCAAATCCTGAAAAAATCCGTACAGTAAATATGGATTACCTCAGATTTCTGAAAAGTTTACGCAGACTAAATGGCATTAGATGCATCTGGAAAAGTTAAAACAATAAATAAACTATTCTTGATTTTCTTATATAACGCTTTGCTCAAAGCACTGTATGCAACATTCCTTATTCACAAAGCACTTCAGTATTTTGGCATACTTTTGCATGCTGACTGGAACAATCTGGGATTGAACCATCAACCTTGCAATTAATATAAAAGTCTAATCTAATCTAGATTGCTGTCCTACCTCCTGAGCTATGGTAACATTACCCATGTATCTGACCACAAGACACCCGAAGCCACAGGTAGGAACACTCATTTTGGAAAAATACATAATACGGCGTATTTCAGGGGCTTCAGAAACGATGTAATTAGGTTTGGATTGGAGGACATGTTGGATTTAGCCCAGATACAATGCTTATTCTATGCCACACGTCTTCTCTAACATTTGCACACTCAGTTCAATGAATACATTTGGGGGCAACTTGGAGTTCAGTATCTTGCCCAAGAATATTTCAGCACACAGGATGGATGAGCCAGGGATCGAACACTGACCTTCAGATTAGTGCATAACCCGCTCTGCATCCTGAGCCACTGCCACCCCTATGTCTGTTCGAGGTGGTGTTTGGTGGGTTTAGGTCCTCACAGCTTCAGATATTGGCTCATTCACTGTCCCCTGATTGTTTTTGTTAGTGCTTCACTTACATTCTGTCGCATCATGCACAAATCTGCAGTTGTTTAATATTTCGGGAGTGTCACAATTTCTTTGATAAAGTGCAGAATAAAGTCCACATCTATTGTTGAGATTCTGTTTCTGGCCTCTGTTTTGATGGCCGAGATTAAGCTAAGAACTCAGCATGATGTAGCCTCCAGCTACACATCAGATTTTTTAATTACTCATGAGCCGGTGCGCTGCGCTGGATCCTCGGGGATGCTGATCAGTAGTTTGCAAGTGGATATGAGTAATTTAAAGAGAAAAAAATAGCAGGGTCACTTTACAATATTATTAAACTTGAAGAGCAGCAGAGCTGCAAAACTGGGAAATTTCTCCAAACTATGTATTAGAACATGTCTTTTTCTATTGATGCCAATGGGAGATAAAAAACTCTAAAGAGGAAATCCTAAAGCAATCAAGCCACATAGCACACTCTGCCTTCCAAAGCCATTCCATTTACCTCATTTTTATGGGTAGTTACTGCAAGAGTTTCCTCATTGGGACATTACGACTGCTTACAAACACTTTAATTACTGTTGACAGCTATTATTACTGTAACCACTATTTCCACAATTTACTGAAGTTTGGCCATAACATACAGTATTTGTAATACAGTATTTTTACATGTAAGTATTAAAGTCTAAATGTATCGTGTGTGCTCAGATTCGACTGGGTTAGGATAGTAGCTTTGTTATTGAAGGGATTCTGGCTTTCCTATATTATCTGTCCTTTTTCTGCAAGTTGTCTCCACGCTCTATTTTCCCTTCCTCGACAGGTGACTACGTGTTAATGACAGTTTACTTCGACCTCAGCAGAAGGATGGGCTACTTCACCATCCAGACCTACATTCCCTGTATCTTGACTGTGGTTCTCTCCTGGGTCTCCTTCTGGATCAAGAGCGACGCCACGCCCGCGAGGACAGCCTTAGGTAGGCCGCACAACGGTAGATGTATGAAAATGTGTGTAGGTTATGACACTGGTATCCACTTACTTTGATTCTTATTGATGGGACAAGTTGGTGGCAGGATTTTAAGCCTTTTTTTTTGCTAATTTCCATGCAATCTAAGTTAGATGCTGCAGCAAGAGCAAGGATCTATTTTTTTGAAGGCAATAGCAACGACTTCATTTTCATTGCTGCAGTTATTACCAGCAAAAAGCTCTCAAATTACTGGAATACATTCATATCGCATTGCTTTGGAGTCAAAACGGTTGTGTGTGGGTGTGTGTGGGTGTGTGTGTGTGTGCATGTGTGCAATATATCAGCCATTTACAAATGAATATGTACGTGTCAGTGTGACTTTAGAGGTGCATTAAACCGTCATGAAAATTCATCTCCCATCAGCTTGCTTGTTTCTCTGTTGCACTTTGTTGTAGCATCTATTCTTTTACTTTGCATGACTTGACAACTGTTTTGAATTATTTTCCACTCTGCTGCATGCCTATCAGTAGTTCATTTGCTTTCCTGTGGATGATGATGATGATGTTGTGCAAGGTGCTGCTGGTTTAAGATGGAACTAAAGGTAAGTGTTTGATGACTTCATGGCCACCCTATCCATTCATACAATTCATAGCGTCATAATTTTATTTACTTATGACTTCCATTTCCACCCTGTGGGCGACTCATTACAAACTAGTGCTGTGCGGACAAACATTGTTCATACTCACTGAGCTTTCATTTAAATTCTCGTTGAGGTCCCGACATTTCAAAAAGATACCAAAAGCTAAATTTTGAGGATGTAGAATATATGCAAAGTGTCCGAGGCATCTTGCACTGCCTTAAACATAATGAGTGTGTAGTCTGATCAATTTAGAGTAGGGAACAATCTGATGTTAAATATACTAGGGGTATACTAGGTGATAGGACATACAGATGAGCTTACAGAGATAATTAGATTGATAGTAAAATTATTTACACTCAAATATTTACAGAATATGCTTTTCCCAAACTTCCATTTGCTTAAGTGGGAAAAGGTGCTAATGTGGATAAAAGTTGTTTTAAAGCAGATTAACAGGGTGAACAGCAAATTTATTCTCTTCTTTTTTCTGTTTTTTTTTTTTTTTCTGGTGTTGGCAGAACTGAATTAGCACTATACACAAAGTAAAGCTAGGAATGATGGGGATGGCATGAGATTTTAGAGGTCGAAAACAATTTTATTGAAAAAAAATGTAATTAATAATAAGGTTATAGCAAAGTCATTCTGACATTCCTGTGGAGCTCAAATGTCGGGAGGCAATTCAGCTGCAATCTACTTGATAGTTGGACTTTGTTAATGAATTGGCTTTTTGGTTGGTCACTCAAATGGTCCCATATTTCCCCAGGTAAGCTTCCCCCCAAAATCTAAGTCATATTGTTATCTCCTTTGGAGCAGCTGGCTTCAGTGCCTTGCTCTTTGGCACGTTGGCAATACTTGTTGATGGTGGCTAGACTCTAATTAACATTTTTACACTTGACCCAAGAGATAAACCCGAGATGATTTCTCCAACCTCATGCCACCTTCACCCCAGCTGTCATTTGCATCGAGACAGCGCACAGCACTCCGACGGTCTTTAATTCCTCTCAGTCGTTCCTGCCCTTCATCAGCCTGCCGATATCACAGAAGGTCATCCGGATGGGCTCCGCGTTGATATTGAAGTCATGCTGGAGTTCTGTCCAGCCCCGTTTGTTACCAAGCTCAAAGGAAATAATTCTCCGAACAATGAAGTCGTCTTATCAAATCCAGGATTGCTGTAATGTTTTTACTTAAGCTTCACTGGGCCAAATGAAAGCGCTTCTCTCGTGCACGTGTTCGGCCCAGCTTGCTTCTCGCTCATAGGCTGATGTAAGCTGACACGATGACAGTTTAACATCAAAACAGTATGAAGAGATCAAGAGAGACACAACAACTCGAAGGGTTATTTTGAGTTTGTTTGTAGGAGTTGCTGAAACAGTACAGATTTGCTTTTCTGCTCTTTCCAAAAGCAATTTCTTTTATCTTCCATAAGTCTCAGATGTATCAGACTGAAGTATATCAGACAGGTTTTATTTTATACTAATTTTGCTTCTTTTTTTTTAACCAGTGTAGAAAGGCTAAAGCTACTACTTTTTTTTTCTAGCTTTCTACCCTGCAACCTCAGCTTCAATGCAGTGTGAATCACGCCCCTCATACTGCATGTGTGCCAATCTGTCTCTCCGTTACTGTGCCCGTTTGCCTCTTCAGCTGGCATCGGACACAACCAAAGGGACCTGAGGCATACAGTATGTGGGTGGTGGTGTATTACATGACCAAAGGCAGTGACAGACTTGTGATCTCCCTCTCACAACAGGTACCGCAGAAAAGCAGGCAGGCCCAGTCCTGATAAACATCCACTTTCAGCTCAACAACAGAAAGTCATTTAGCCTTTCTTCTCTAGTACGAGCCCCCGTTTTAAAGTCGGCCTAAGACCTGATCCTAAAGCTGAAAGGGGAGAGGAGCGATAAGCACAGGAGAAGCTGGACACGAGGGACAGAAAAAGAGTGTAAAGCAAAGTGATGGCCTTTGGTACTTAAAAGCAGGGAGAAATGTCAGAAGGATGGAGTGGGATCAAGTCGGATTGAGACTGAAGTCCAAGAAAAATACAGGTGATGCAAGTGCCCTTGCTGACCCTCCAGCCAGGCCCCTTAAGGAAAAGCACCTTGACAAACTGTTAACATGTTCCAGGTGGCATTTCCAAAGAGCTGTCAGTCATACGTGACTCCTTCAGCAGGATATGTGGACACCGGCGGGCTACGAGTAAGAGAGCCGAGTGCAGGTTGATTCCCATTAGACCTCAATCTTTGCAGCTCAAATGGATCCTGACATAGATACAGGGGGCTGTAGATGGGGAAATAAAACCACCCTAAGGCAGAAGCTGAAAATGCAGAGCTCGAGTGTGTGAAGGAGAACCACGATGCCGGAATTAATTGAATCTATTCGTAACATCCATCATCGTGCTTCATAGAGAAATGCAGAATATCACTTAGTGTCACAAGTTCGCTTCACTCGTGACTTCAGAGACTTCTGCAAACTCTGCAATGCTGACATTTTTGGTTTCAATTGTGTGCACTTAGGGTATAAGATTTCTGCCATCAAGCCATCAAATAGGAGGTAGGTCAGAAAAAGTAGTATTAAAAAGCAAAAGAAATAATAGTCTGAATAGCAAGGCTTTTTTTGAAGAGACGCTTCAACACCCAAGTCTCGGGTCCTGTGTGCTCTACAAGAATGTAAAGCCTTTGTGTGTCTCCAGAGGGAAACTGTGCAAAACCTAATAAATTGCCTCAAGCATCAGTTGTGACTGAAGACAACAAAACTGAGAATGAAAACAGTCTGGAGGGAATAAGAAAGAAGTGAGCTACCAGACCTCCGGTAGCCTCATCTTCTCTGCTCGAGGCTGCGTTAGCTGCTACACGCATAACAGATCTGAGTCTCTGAACTGCAGGCAAGTGAACTGCAACAGCTAGCAATACAGGTTTTTGCAAAGAAAGCATGCTTCTTTGTTTCTACTGAATGCATTTTTAATCATTTTTAAATATTTAATCTTCCACGGTCTTGGAAGAATGTCATACTTCATTTACTTTAACTGCCTTTTCAGTATAAACATATCCGTGTTATTGAGATCAAACGTAAAGCCTCGCATTACTCGCAAGGGTTTTTGGACCATTTAGCAATCACCACATATTCACCCCTAAAAGCCAAGTTGAGACTGATTTCTTTCAAGGTACAACCAATAGCTAAAATTAGGTTACAGCAACAGTCACTTCAGAATTGAGTCCTATAATTTCACTTTTACTTTAAGCAAAGTTAAATCACGCAGCTTCAGCCGCCCACAAACAACAACAAAATGCTTCTGATTGTCAGTGGCAACAGGGGAACCTCGACTACTCAGCATCATTTCAAGCAAATCTTTTGCTGAAGCTGGCATATTTGCTCATCTGCATTTTTGCCTCTGTTCACTTATTTGCATAGACTTTGCATGAAATTGCTCATGTTTGGTCTGAACATGACTCCTCAAATGGAAGTAAGTACTGGAGATAAAGATGGGACCACTTGCTGGTGGCACAGTGGCATTTATTCGCTGATTGATTGAATTCATAGTTTGATGATGGGAAAGAAAAGTAACATTGTGATTGCTTCTCTTTTTTCAGCGGAGGTTAGACTTTCTATAATTAGGGATTGTTCTGATGGTTACGACCATTTAGACACAGAAATTACCTCATTACATTTAGAGACTGGTAATAATTTGGTTCCTTTGACTCAAGTCAATGTTGAAAAAGCTAATTTGGAATTCCCCATGTTGCCAATGTTTTGTTGGCCCATCCATCCACCTTAACCTCCTTGGTGTCACTCCTCCTTCGCTCCCAGTGGAAAACTGGTAATTTATATACAGCCACTTTCAGTGGAACATTAGCATTTGGTACATTTGTCATTTTGGGGCATTTGCTAAATCAGCTGATATTGTTTTTCTCAGTTTGACCCTCTCCTCCTCCACTGTGGACACTTGTCTTTTTCTTCCAAAGAAATGTTCTTCAAACCCAAACAACAGTGTTTGGTTAGTACTTGTTCATCAAATATGAGGTCCTGGCTGGCAGCAAGCAGCGGCAACCAAAGAAGCAAAAAAAAAAAAAAAGGAAAACCAGAGCGGCAGCATTTTAAAACCCCAGCGTTTCCCCACGAGAGACGCCTTGTACACAGATCCTTGTCTGTGATATGTCAGCTTGGGTGTCAGAGATGTGTTCCTCGTGGGAACTTTACCAAGAAGGCAATGAGTTAAAGATAGATGATTGTACAGAGAAATAAACCCCTCAGTCCGTGCTGTGGAGACATGAAGGAATATACTAATGCATCTCAAAAAATCGGAATGTCATATAAAGAAATTATGGATTTTTTTTTCATTGTAATTTAATTCAACATGGTAAACATACTCTTTTATTTTATAATTATGTCCTATAACTCGTGAAAATCACAAATCCAGTATTTCAGATTATTCATATACTTCCTAAGATGCAAAAAAGGATTCAGAATACAGAAATGTCCAACTTCTGAACGTCCCTTCCAGTCAGCCTTTTATTAATATACTTTGATAGAGCACTCTGGCCTTTTCAGTAATGACCGTCTCTGGTTTACCGCTCTTGCTGCGATCATCTTCTGGACAACTGTCGAGTCAGCAGTCTTCCCCATGATGGTGGTTGCGTGTGCTGATCTAGATCAAGAAATGCTCAGGAATTCTACTGTTAGAATTCCCAACATTTTTCACCATATTCAGATTTTTGAGAAGCACTAGTGAATCTGTCTGTTTACAACAGGGCCAAAGTGGGGTTAGTAATAAGGTGTCTGCTGCGTTCATTCATATGTTGTCATTAAAGAACACATTTTGTGTCTAAAGTTGCTTAAATGCCATCTGACCATCAGAAAATAGACAGCAGAGTAAATTAATTACAGAGAGTAGACTCCCTCCAGGCTGTTTAGCCCCAAGAGCCTCCTTGGTCAGAGGGCATGTAGGGCCATCTGACTGATTACATGTCTGGGTCGGAGCTGTAAGTCAGGGCCTCTTCAGTCTGCGGGAAACACCTTTAATCAGATTAGATTGAAGTTGCCGCGTGTAGCATTTTAACCTCAATCACCAGCACATTAATTTGAACACATCAGCATAATTACCATAAACAAACACGGCTCTCACCGAGCAGACTGTCAGCTCTTATACATACTGTATTTTACTTTGTGTTGATGCGGTGGAAAATCTGCCAGGGTGCTTCATAGCTCAAATCACAAACACCCTGACTTCTGCAAATGATACCAACTTTTAATCCGCTTCAGCTATTTCAATTGCATAACTTCAATTTCAGTTGTCAGAACACATATGTCTGTTTTTTTTGGGCAGCTTTGATCGCTAATCTTTTTGTAGCCTTTCTTGCTATTCCTAAGAAAATGTACCGATACAATATGAACACTCTTTTTATGACGGGATGCAAATGGGTTTGAGAAATCTGGTCTTGAGGCAAAAATGTCAGAAAGAATTATGGTTTGTTTCGCAAATTTCCTCATCACATTCAAAGCACCAAGTTGGCAGTGGTGGAAATGTTAAGTTCACTCAGACTTCAGTACTGGAAAAGAAAATTGCCGGCTATACAAAGCAGCAGCCTCAGAGGCTGAAAAACCAAGCCAGCGCACAAGTGTCGAACACTGCTGTTGGTCTAATGAACAACTGAGGCTGGCTCCAAACGTGAGTCAGTCCTCATAAACACACATGCTTTGGGCTTCAGTCACACAGGCCTAGAGGCTGATGTGTGACCCTCTGGAAATCTCTGGTTGCGTGGGGAAAAATGTGTCCCCGACCTGTTGGTGAGTAGTTGCTGGAGGCTGCCAGCATTCACTGGAAATCAGTCACAAAGACGATGCTGCACCAAAAACTTCCTTGTGATTGCTTTGGTGTCAAGCAGTTTGCCACAGTTGCGTGTAGTTTGCATGGAAGAGGCTTTCTTGTCTGTGAACACTCGGCATTTACTCTCTGAGCAGTAGTTAAACTTGAAAAAGTGCGATGCAAACTGGGAAAGGAGAGTGTTTGCCTTCAGAGATAGAGTTGTGCATTACAATTTAAAGTTCACAGCAACTGCCAGTAACCACTTGCAACCAGTCGCATTTTTCCATAGCGACCGGAGGTTGCGCGAGGGTTGCCAACTGGTCTCTAGGCCGATGTGACTGGGTAAATATCAAGCTTACAGCCTCAAATTATATATAGACAGATATTTTTTAGCCTTAAGATTAGGAGTGTTAGAGGCTTTGACAGGTGTAATAATACAGGGAGCCGTATTTAACCATATTTATATACAGTTTATTGGAAAAAAACTAGTCATAAGTATGATGCTGAGATTTTATTTTGGAAAATAACCAAAATTCAGTATCATTTAGTCAGTTCAAATAGAGAAAGCTCTATAGTCTCAGTCACAGGGAAACCTATGCAGGCTTGTGACCCGGCCACTGATACTCGGCTGGTACTCCTCGGTACTATTTATAGACACCCCAAGCTGTGGTCTGTTCCACCTGGCTTACCCCTGGACACATAACAAAGGTCAGTGTCTGGTATTTGTTAACATATTGTGGCAACAGCCAGTACCAACTATACATGTATGATACAGTTTTATGCCAGCTGTCATGTGTTTGAAACCTCGTGCTCAAAAGCAGAAAATCAGTTCCTTCTTGCTGCTGTGATCACACCGCAGAGATTATTTTGCACTGCGTTGATGTGTCGGTGGCATATTTGCTTTCTACAGGCATATGCGCTGGAGC
>VUQJ01041337.1:5236-15591 GCA_015108635.1 Andinoacara biseriatus | reverse complement strand
TTATGATAATAATAATAATATATTCGTGATTAAAATTCCTACATTAATTTTTAGAAAATTTCACATGATTGTCTAACAGGATAATGTGACAAAGTGATGACATTTCACACCCAAAAGGTCAAAAATCAGCTTCTCTGTTGCATCACTGCAGAAACACTTCAATATTGGACCATATGTCACATTTGCCTTATGCTGAATTGATGACACTAATCTACCCTCACTAAAACTGTGCTATCTAAATCTGTCTGTGGAGGATAGTCTGTAGAATCTCTAGCTTCTTTTCAGCAACATCGATTTTTGAAGCATTGTCTGCTAAAATTATTCACTACTTATGTAATATGTCTGTGGTAAAGATTCTTTACAAATTGAAAGTGTCATGATAGAAGGCAATTTGTCTTTGGTGTGCATGTGTGTGTGCGTGTGTGTTAACTGCATTTTCTATCCCTCAGGAAACAGCTGGTGGAGCTGGAGGAAGCCCACATGCTGCGAGGGGAGCTGACGGCTGTGCAGCAGCTTGCCCTTCTCAGTGGTTATGATGACCTGTCCCAGGCACTGGAGGGGGCTTTCTTTGTCCAGGTAACACAGACCACTGACAGCACAAACACATGCTGTTATATCTCTTTGTCCTACATAGTAAAACCAAAAGAAACAACATTTCTCTTTGCTGATTTGTTTATTTGTATTAGTCGCTGCTTACATCACACACGTGATCGGACATTTGTTTTGTGGATGTCATCAGATTTTGATTAAACCTTTGGACATGGTGCTTCTCACCACTGTGGTGTGGGTCCTCTTAAAGACTCAGTGTTAACACTGTACTGTTCTTCATTAATTGGTTCACATAGTTAAAACAAAGCAGTATTAATGGGACGGTCACAGGAATCTCAGAGCAGTAAAGAGTTCTGGCTTTGTCAATACACACGTTACCCTCAAGGAGGCGCAACACAGTTTCAATTTGTTTGACATATTCCATGACATTCTCACACATCACATTTTGAAAATGTGTTACTATCCCTGTCTCATATTGAGTTTTGATACTTACATAATAATATAGAGTGGTTTTCTGTAATTACCACTCAGTTGCTTAGCAAGAATCTTAATATTTAAGGGTGGATATAGATTTAGATTAATAGTATGGATGCACAATATATCAGTGGTTAGTACATTACTGGGCAATTGTTACTGTTAGTTATAGTTAGAATAGGTTTGATGTATTCAAGTAGATTTTGAAAGTGAGACTGATTGGCCCTCTCAGTGTTCTTCAGCATGAAGAACACTGAGCCTCTTCATAGAGGCCTGCAGCACAGGGAAGAGGAAGAAAAGCTGAAGGATGTATGCTATTTTATGAGGTCAAGGGCTCTGGGCAGCCACTATCAGTCCAGCAATGTGTAAACTGATTCTAATGGCAGTCTGTACAGGACATGTTGGTCAAAAAAGAGGTAAAACTGATGTATATTTTTAATCCTAGGAGTGATGAGTATTAATAAAATGAACCTGTCAAAAAATGTCAACTTATTTTTCCTCTTTGGCTTTTAGCAGTTATGCTATTTCATTATTGATAACTGTTACAATGCTTGAGATTTCACATTGGTTTATCTCTATACTTACTGTGGGTCACTAGCAAGGAATGTGCGTTTTAAAGTTTCCTTGTTTAACTGCATGTCTAAGTGGTCAGGGGACACAACACATGAGCTAGCATGCTTTTAGCAGCAGAGTCCTTGGTTTTGACTCCCAGTTCGCTGCTCCTTTGCGTCATGTCATTCCCCTGTGTATATATAAACAAAGGAAAATCATAAAAATGATCTGAGTAATATTGATTACCAATTTAAAAACAGCTCCAGATTATTCAGTCATTTACTACCAATTTAATCCAGGTTATTTGTTGTATGGCTCGGCTGTTTACCTTGAAGTATTAAAATGCACTTTTCTCAGCTTAACCCTGACTTTATAGAAATCCACCTTTTGGCCAAACTGAAGTGTTTTCTAAAAACTGTGAATATTTCAGAACTTTTTGGAAATAGTTATTTTTCATGAGTTGCTGAAGCTCCTGCTCTCCCCAGCCAGTCGAGTCAGACTGCTGTCCTCCCTGAGCCTCGAGGTTTCCTGTCAAAAAGAGGTTTTTTTTTTTTTTTTTCTTCCCATTGTGTCTGTGTGCTTAAAGGCAGTTATTTGGGTGCCTTCTTGAAATGTAAGGCCTCTAACTTCCAATGTAAAGTGCATCAATATTATTTGACACCATTAATAGCATTGTCTCTCCCCCACCTCAGCTTGCGTTGATAGCCTCTGATGATGACTGCAATGTATTTTTAAATCATTTTGTAAATAAGGTGAAGAGCTTAAAATCCAAACTCCCCATTGGTTCTTCCCCTATTGAAGCTGACCTTCAGTGCTCCTCTTTGTTTACTTCCTTCTCTCCAATTACATTAAATGACTTGACTAGTATAATGGATAAAATGAAACACTCTTCATCCACATTAGAGATCGTACCACCTCCTGTTTTATTTGGATCTCTTGCCAGTATTGGTCATTCACTGGTGTCTGTTATTAACAGTTCACTGAGGCAAGGTTGTGTTCCTTCTTATTTTAAGTATGCTGAGGTAATTCCTTTACTTAAAAAAATCCAATCTTGATGCCAGTTCTCCCAGCAGTTACCGGCCTATTTCAAAATTACCAGTTATTAGCAAATTATTGGAAAAAGTTGTTGAAACTCAATTCAGATCCTCATTATGCACTTCACAGATTTCTGACCCTTTCCAGTCCAGTTTTCAGAGACAACACTCTACTGAAACTACTCTTTTAAAGGTCTACAATGATCTTCTTATGGCATCTGATGCAGGGAATTGCTCTGTTCTTATACTGCTTGACCTCAGTGTTCCCTTTGATACCATCGACCATAATATTTTATTAAATAGGCTTAAGATTTTGGCTAGTATCTGTGGCTCAGTCTTAGACTGGTTTTCCTCCTATTTACCCGAGAGGACTTTTATGTGAGGGCAGGCACATTCTCCTCCAGCACTGTTTCTTTAACCTGTGGGGTTCCCCAAGGTTCAATACTGGGTCCATTGTTATTTTCCGTTTACATCCGTCCATTAGCCAGTATCATTCAGTCTTTCTCTGGCATTTCATACCATTTTTATGCTGATGACATCCAGCTGTACATGTCTTCACCTCACCAGTTACATACGCTGTCCACCCTAGTTGACTGTTTATTCCGGATCAGTGACTGGCTCTCCAATAATTGCCTAGTGTTAAACTCCGACAAGACAGAGGCCATGATTATAGCTCCCCCTGGTATTCATTCAAGTATCAGTCGGGTGATTGCTTCCTCTTGCTCACCTGCAAAAACTGTCCATAACCTTGGAGTAGTATTTGAGTCCTCCTTGGGATTTGACTCACATATAAAATCTATCACACGCTCTTGTTTCTTTCGCTTACCGAACATTTCTAAACTGAGAGCTATAGTCTTCTCTTCTGATCTGGAAAATGTTGTTCATGCATTTGTGTCATCACGCCTAGATTATTGTAATGCCCTTTTCACCAGCCTAAATAAATCATCTCTTTTACGCCTCCAAACAATACAAAATGCAGCAGCTAGACTATTAACACATTCTAGCAAAAGAGCACACATTACCCCTGTTTTATTCTCTTTACATTACATACAGAGCACTAAATGGACAAGCCCCAGACTATATATCCCAATTACTTGTTAAACATACTGCCGCTCTGTCATAGACATTTTTACAACAACAAAAATCCACTAGTCTGTGTCAAAGCAAACATTCAACACTGGACAGTGTGCTTAACTAAACTTAGTCACAGTCGGTTAAAATAAAGTAGAAAGTGAAGCTTTTATGCCAAGAAAATGCCCACGATTCAGAAACTGCTAAAGCAGACAATGGAGCTCTTCTTCACAGTAGATGTGATCAGAGTGCATGGAGGCAGGTAGGGTCACATAAAATCAATACTCTTCACTGAGTTCCCTCCAACAATGAACAGTTGTGCAGAGATTTCCCTGAGAGTACTGCTAGCCACATATTTCCTGGTGGCATGACACCATCTGACAATCTGTGAGTTTCACTCTGCTATTGATTTGGGAGAAGATGGAGTACGGGAGGTTTTATTAGTTACATGGCTACAGATCAACTTGTCAAATAATAACAGTCTTGTCTGATTGGTAATGGGAGGCTTGTCTGATCAGTGAAGGCCACTTAAGCAGTTCAACCATCCAAATTTGTTTTTATGTCCTTTTTCTTTCACAGTAATGGATTAGTGTGGCTTATTTGGCCAAAACGGAAGAAAAGTTGAGCTATGAGAAAGAGGCAAAACTGGAGAGACATTAAAAGCAGTCCTGAGAAGCCGACTTAGATGAAGATGACTGGAGAGAGAGCTACTTTTTTCTATCCTCTTATTCACAAGGGGTCGGCACAGCAGGTACACAAGAGCAGGTAGCTCTGCATGTTTGATTTGGCAGATTTTTTTAAACACCAGATACCATTCCTGACATAACACCAAAGGAATTGGTATCTGCTCTCAGGATCAAACTGGGGATCTTTTGCTTGTTAGGCAAATGTGTAAACCAGTACGCTATGGAGCCACTTAAAGAAGAGCAAGCAAAAATAAATATAACAACTAAGAAAACAACTCTGCCTCAGCCTATAGCCCATTTCAGTTAGACCTCTGGCAGCTCAGCCACCACGGTCTGACACAAAATGACCTTTTAGAGGAGATTCAGCTGTATAGTATATGGACAATAACCCCTCCCACACCAGAAAAATAACTTATGGGAGTTTCACTGATTATCCAAAAGACAAATGTTATAAGTTAACAGTCCAAAAACATTTGTAGACATGTTAAGAGAACATGATCTCTTAAAATCATATCCAAACTTCCCATACAAACTACTGAATACCATTTTGATTTGCTGCAAAGAAATGTTGGCAAAATGAACTAGAATCATTTCATCATTTTTTCACCTCTGTAGGAGGATAATTTTAATTTCCATTGAATGATGCAGCATCCAGCATTTCCAACACATTACCCAGTCCACATCAGTGTATCCGATATGTTTTTTGTTTGTTTGTTTGTTTGAAAACAAATCAGATATCAGTGGTAAAAAAAACAAAGTGTTCCTTCATTTTTTTAAATTAATTTCTTAAAATCTTAAAAATGTTAAGTAATTCCAAATGTCTTAGTCAATTTTAAAAACCAGTCTAAAACTAAAAAGAACCTGAAAGAATGTGATGTAGGTTTAGATAAAAATTCTCATTAGAACTTGTTGTAGTGTTTGTGTTTGAACACAAATCCTCTAATTGCACGTTGAAGAGTGGAGCTTTTCGCTACGCATGCATGTGAGTTATGCTGCTTGTTTCTGCAGATCAGCAAACAGGATGAATAATATTTTAGTGGAAAATAAACGGTACTGGTTTTGGCAGCCGCACTTTTTTTTTTTATCACCTTTAGGTGGCGTTGATCTATAGGCAGGTAATTTGAAAGCCATATTATTATGGCTTTTAACACATTTGTCCGAGTACATTCCCCAAACTATAGGCAGTCAGTGGTAGACTGAAGTTTGACACTAAGAAACAAATATTAACCTTGAAATGTCCTCCCGATTTCCTAACACCTATTGTCCTCCTGGGTCCAAAAAGACCCCACTTGGTTTGACTGTCTTTTTAACCCTATATTACAACAGATGTTATTAAATTCAATAAAAATGCTAAATTCAATCAAATGACTTCAAATTGATTCTAATCATAAAGCGCATAGTATCAAACAGCCCCTCTCATTTTCAGATCATTTGATGAATGCAAACCATATTTTGATAGCAATACTGTAGATTTAATTTGGGGTCTAAAAAGACCCCAGGACATTACAAGGGCTAAATCTTTCTTTATTGTTATTATGATGGTTTAAACTTTGATGTGGTTTATTGTGAAAGAACGGTTGACAACAGAAAGTACAGAGTCAAAGCAGCAGTTCACAGATATTATAGAAAATAATAGTTGTAATAAATAATTGTTGCTATGACTACATTTTTCATTTTCAGTGGGGTGTTTCACTGCTGCTCTGCCAGAATGTAAAAGCTGTAATATTCACATATATTTAAAAGAGCTGTTTTCACATCCAAAGGAATGTTTGAAAAGTGTCTTAGGAATAAACCCCGCTGTCTGCCACAAGACTTTGGCTTAAGATAACGTTTACTTACAGCATTACACAAAATAATATTCGACTGTAATACATTTTCACACTTTCCCTGTATTTGTGTATTTTTTTTCCTCCAGGAATGTGTATTTGAGCAGCTTGAGGTCAAGCAGAGCGTCTTCCATGACATAGAGCGTATTGTGGGAAAAGACGTCATCCTGAGCAGCTCCACGTCCTGCCTGGTGCCAAGCAAAGTCTTCTCTAAAGTACAGAATAGGAGTCGCTGCCTTGTATCTCATCCGGTTAGTACTTGTACACTGCTACATTGAGCAGGAACTGTAAGCCGACTACAGTGTGATAGCCTGCAAACTGGGTAAGCCAAAATGGCCAAATAAACAATTTGGTACTTTTTTTTAAAGAACGGATGCTCTGGCCAGTAAAACAAAAAGGCCTGAAAGAGCTGCACCGGTCTGTCGTGGTGAAGAGGGAGCTGAGTGTAAAAGCAAAGCTGTCGATTTACTGGTTGATCTACATCACTACCCTTGCCTATGGTCACGAGCTTTGGGTAGTGACCGAAAGAATAAGATCGCGAATACAAGCAGCAGAATTAAGTTTCCTTTGAAGGGTGGCTGACCTCACTCTTAGCAATAGGGTGAGGAATGCAGCCATTCAGGAGGGGCTCAGAGTAGAGCCGCTGCTCCTCCACATCAAGAGGAGCCAGTTGAGGTGGCTCGGGCACCTGACTAGGATGCCTCCCGGGTGCCTCTTGGGTGAGGTGTTCCAGGCATGTCCCACCAGGAGCAGGCCCTAGGGGTAGACCCAGAACATGCTGGAGAGATTATATTTCTCAGCTTGCCTGGGAATGCCTTGGGGTCCCCCCGGATGAGCTGGTGGAGGTGGCTGGGGAGAGGGAAACCTGGGCTTCTCTGCTTAGGCTGCTGCCCCTGCGACCTGGCCCCTGATAAGCAGAAGAGAATGGATGGATGAATGGATGGAAGAATGATGGGAAGAGTATGGAGAAGGGAAGGAACAATTCATAATCCAATGTATACCACATCATCTGGCAGACGTGGACATTCAGCATGTGTGGAATGATGTGAATGCACAGTGGAAGAAGTTACATTTCAACAAATCTATACAGAGAGATCTAGGTTGGTTGGAAAACCAGATTGGGGAAAGTCCAACTTAAAGATGACTAGAGAGCTTTTTTCGCTGCTCCCTTATTCACAAGGGGCTACCACAGTAGGTAGCTCTGCATGTTTGATGAAACCCAGAAGCTGAATAAACTTAATTCCTGGTGGAGGTTTGACTCAAGCAGGATTTTTCAGCAATTCAGCATTTACAAATGATTGATACCAAATATACACTGCACTGCTCAAAAAAATAAAGGGAACACTCAAATAACACATCCTAGATCTGAATGAATGAAATATTCTCATTTTTAGCATTTTTGGCATTTTTACAAATTTCGATTTCAAATATTGAAAACCAAATATTTTTTACAAGTGAGCTGACAGCAGTGAACTATATGAACTTCACAGGGTCAAGTGTGTGTTGGCTGCCTGATAAATACATCACCTTCACAGCAGTCAGGGTCATCGCAGAGAAGGGGGAGGGGTTTGCCAAAGTGGTTCAATTACAGAAGAGAAATGGTGATTTACAAAAAAAACATTCCTTTTAAGTTATCGTTGAACATGTCATGTGCTGTTCCAGTAATGTTTTGAGGATATCAGTACATCAAGCATGTATACCTCCTGCTTTTTTTTTGCTTTTTTTTTAAAAATCATCAGCAAAGGAACCTTATCACAGTAAATGGAGGAACTGGCCCTTGGGAATCTTGACATTCATTTGATGTAGATAATTGCTTTTAGTGTATAAAAAGCCTGTCATGATCACGGGGCAGTCTAAACAGTGTTCTTTTTGTCTCTTTAGATTTGTAAATATGAAAGCTGTTTAGGGGTAGCTTTTAACTGTAAATTTGAGGAGTTTAAGGAGCCAGGTCTGTCTGTCTGTCTGTAAGTTGTAAGAGAGTAATGTATGTTGTAGTATGGTAACACAGAATAACCGTGCACAGTAGTGCTTCCTCATTGAAAAGATAATATCACTTTGACTGTGATAGACTCCAGCGATTTAGTTTTGCTTACCTGAGGAAATGTAACGTAAGCGCAGTTCCTGCCTATCAGTGAAGTAAACTTCACGTTTGTTTTTCTTACCCAGGTAAACCCACCTTACCATGTCAAACTGGTGGAGCTGGTGCCTCACCCAGATACGACAGCAACCGTTATGGACGCCACCCATGCTCTGATGACCAAGGTACAAATCTTAAGTACGCATTCCTCGGCTCTGTCGTGTCTGAACATGTTGGACCGATTACGAATGAAATCAGCATAAGACACTATTAGATTAAGAGCATAAGGAAGCCGAACCCTACAGGCTGAGAATGTGACTGAAAAATTGTAAAACGTGGTGAAAAGCTATCAAAAATGGACCGGTACTGGTGTGATACTATATGCGTTGATAATAAACCCAACTCTGAAATTCCTTTTCACTCAACTTTGATGTTGTTCCAGCCATTTCAGCATTAGACACTGTGTCGGTTCACTATAAACGATTACATACTGTATTCCAAGCAAGTCTCAACAAGCTGAATTTCCTAACAAGAAAACCAGCGACTTCCTTAAAGTAGTAATCACACCTTCATGAATCAACTTGGCAGGAATATAAATAAAATAACAGCTTTGTTTTTCATAACTCGTTGTTGTCCTTTTTGCAGTGCTTGGCTTGAATTGACCGATTTTCTCTTGACTCAGGTTGGCCAGGCACCTGTCCTTCTGAAAAAAGAGATTGATGGCTTTGCCCTAAACAGAGTTCAAGCTGCCATTATTGCAGAGTCATGGAGGCTAGTCCAGGTTAGTGTTTGGGTGTTTTCTGGGCATGTGGGTTGGACTCCCTGCTGAAGAGCCAGTTTTCCCTATAACATGCAACCCATTTGTGTCCTGTACCAATGTTTTTCCTTGTGTATGTCTAGTCACCCCTGTTTTATATCAAATTACAAAGATTACAAAGCAGCTGGCTGGGATTTGGATTATGCTGTTTGTTGGATACTAAGAGTAAGAAAGGAATCTTTTCATTTGACAAAACAGGTGTTATCTTGCAAAAGTTTGTCTCCATTTGAACGCCAACTTCAAGCAAGATCAGTAATGAATATTCACAACCTTCAAATGCATGAAAATGGTCATAAATACATGATACTAATTCTGAATTTTACAACAAAACACAACATTGTTTTACCGCACCATTGCTGGAGTTGAGTTCTAACTCATGTAATGCCAAGAGTGTATGTGTTTTTCCTTGTTTTTACCTCTGGACAAGAGCACCTCAGTCTCAGTCAAGTTTCATGTGGCTGCTGATGGTTTTGTAATAGAGGCGGAAAAGAGGAAGCCCTTGTCAGCTCACCTCTGCTATTATCTCCACAGTCTCCCTCCAAAAAGGAGCACAATGAGAGTAAATGAGCTTTAGCCTCTGATGACGGGCACCATTACATGATCACTCACTGATGGAAAAGCTTGAATGATAATAAGAACGATGAGGATGATGACAATTGCGGCTGATGGCACGTTAACTTGAGATGTGTTACCTGAACTGAATATTTATAAAGGATTTGATATCGGCTTCAAATACAGAACCAGAGATACACTGTACTGCCAAAAGTATTCACTCTTCTGCCTTCACACACATAAGAATTTGACTGACATCCCTTTCTTAATCCATAGGGTTTAATAGGATGTCGGCCCACCCTTTGCAGCTCCAACTCTTCTGGGAAGGCTTTCCACAAGGTTTAGGAGTATTTATGGTAATTTTTGATCATTCTTCCAGAAGCACATTTGTGAGGTCAGACACTGATGCTGGACGATTCCTGGCTTACAGTCTTCACTAATTCATCCCAAAGGTGTTCTATCAGGTTGAGGTCAGGACCCTGAGCAGGCCAGTTGAGTTCTTCCACACCAAACTCACTCGTGCATGGCTTTATGAACCTGCTTTCTGCACTGCTGCTCAGCCTCATTGGAACAAGAAGGGGCCATCCCCATGAAATTATAAAAATGTCCGAAATCTCTTGGTATGTTGAAACATTAGGAGTTCCTTTCACTAAAACTAAGGGGCCGATCCCAACTCCTGAAAAACAACCCCCCCCCCCCCACACCCACAACCAACAA
>VUQJ01041325.1:0-14254 GCA_015108635.1 Andinoacara biseriatus | reverse complement strand
GGTGGGACTCTTCACTTCCAGTATCTGACAGAGAGATTAGTAAACAGATGCAAAGTCACCCAGGTTGACACAGACCTGTGTGACTAAATTAAAGTAAATTGTTATGACCTAAGACATAAGCCAGTATATTATTAATATGGTTACCTGGTTATTAGTAGTCTTTAATAAGGGTGGTGCCTCATTGCAGGAGGGGGGTGAGTGAGAGGAGCTGTCATTCTCACTGCCATCGCTTAAACTAACCCTAGGTATGCAATCACAGGTGAAATCCAAAGAATAAATACTTTAAAATACACATTTTCAATATAGGTCTCACTATTGTAATCAACCGATGACAGTTATAGATCATGTATTCCATCACTGTATGTGTAACTTAATGTTGCAAAATCCATTAATGTATATAGTTTTTTGGTGACTTTTTTTTTGTAAGTTTATTATGCTTAGTTTGTTCTACTTTCCACAGGTGGACAATGTGTAAACAATGCCATTACCACATATGACTGATGCTACGTGGTGTGTTTATATCTGCTTGATTAGTTTTGGGAATCAACCAAAATAAAAAAAATAACTGAATTCAATTTAGCCCATTTCCTCTTTAATGTCCCTGTCTGCCTTTTTAAAATGACTCCCTAGAAGTGCTGTTATAATCACTTGCATGTCTGCAATTTCACAACGCACCTCAAACTCGCGCAGAGAACAATCATCAACTGGTATTTCGAAGTGACTCAGCATTTGTGTCGATGTGAGCTAAATCTCCAGCTATGAAACACCAGTTTTCAGTTAGTTGACAATTTATTAGCCTGTAATTGATGGGTCACCATTTTAACATAACTCAAGATATTTACATCAGCTCATTAGTGCAGAGGCAAGAGGCCAAAAGAACAATTTCCAGGAAGCAATTAAAAAAAAAAATAGCAGCCATGCAGGAAGCAGACCAGTTATTCAAGAGAGGATCCCCATGATCCCAAAAATCGTCCAAATATGAATAAGCTGTAATCTTCTTTGATCATTCCTGAAACATCTTCTCTTTTTCAAACTAAAAACTGCTGCACAAGTAAATGTAGGTACTTTTTCACACTGAAATACAGTACAGAGATGATATAACCAAATCCATATACAGCCCAGGTGCTTAATTTGTCATATTCATTTAAGACTAATGGAGGTTTTTTTTTTAAACTCAAAGGGGTTTAGTATAACCTAAGGATACCATTGTTAATAACACCCACACCTAAGTATTAAGTAAACTGTAGCTGTCAAGGTGTTTCAACTGATTTAAACCAAAACATCAACACCGCTCACAATCCATCACAATTCACATGTTATTATGTGTGCAGTACGGAGAAAGTTTTGTTGTCGCTAAGAGCCTTGAGGCGACTGTTAGTTGTAAATAAAATTCAACTGAACTAGTTGGTTGTATTGGATGAACAACTGAGATTTAAAATCCACTGAGGGCCACATATGTGACTTTTACATTGTCTGAAGACCCATTAGGTGATTATTGTGTCCAAGTTTGATAAAATTCTGACCAGTACTCTAAGAGCACCAGTGACTGTCATATACACAATGTGTACAGAAAGTTGCCAACCTGCTTCCAAGTAGCCTAAGTAACAGCAATAATCTTGTTAAAAGGAATTCATTGGCCATGTCTGTATACAGTTCTATCAAACTATTGTGTGTTGCAGAGGTCATTCAAAAAGATATCCTCCAGTTACTAACCTGCGCTGGTGGTGTGTGAGGTGTGCGTGAGCTGTTCGATCTGTGTCTGAATCCATGTCGTCATTGTCATCCTCTGAGTCGTCGTCATCTGATCGCAGATCCTGCATCACTGACTGCAGGGGGCCGAGCACTGAGTTGGACAGAACAAACATTTCAACAAAGTCTGAGTTATTTTTAATTAAACATATGCAAAAAGATGCAAATCATGACAGTGGGACTGTGGGGGGAAAAAACATCAGGAACTGTTGATGGGTTATCTGATTTTTCAAAGGGGACACGTGCATATTTTTAGCTCTATATACTTGACTTATAGCTCTGTCTCAAACAGGATCCTGTTTCCTTCCTCAGTCTGTTCTGATTGGCAGAGGCTATAAAAATAAATAGTGGCTGGAATCCATCTGTACACGTCTGAATAAGAATCCAATCAGAAACATGTAAGAAGGCCAGCAACCAATGAACAACAGAACAAAGGCTACAGAATGAACGGCACAAACGTTGAATGAGGAAATAGTAGAAACAGTTCAGGACAGAACTCCTAACCTAGTATGATCAGTAGCATCGTCATAAATGACAAAAATCATAGGAAGCATCGTTTTTCCCCTTTAAAGGATACAACTGTTATTTAGATGTCAAAGGCTACATTCACACTGCAGCCTGAAGTGACCCAATTCCCAATTTGCCCTCATGCGACCTGTATCCAATCTTTACATGACAATGCGACCTGGGCCACTTGGATATGTGGTACTAAATCTGATATGTATCTGATCTTTTCAAATGCGACCTGTGTGTGTACGGCCGGGCCGCATTCATCCAGCTGCAGTGTGAACGTAGCCAAATATTTTCCTTTTTTCTTTTCTTCTTTTTATTTTAAACTGGAGCCACTTTCTGAAACAGGTCATGGTAAACCCGTTTCTTCTTACAGCGATAAAGGGATGGTTACAGGAAGGGATGTGTGATATAACCTCAAACTTATAGAACAATATTTTAGGAAAATTGGAGAAAAAAACGCTGAACATTTTATTCATGCTTGCAGAATTTATAAGGAAGTTAATTAAGGGCATTTTTCACCCTTTTCCAATACTGAGCTACTGTCATTGACACTACCTAATTGAAAGTGTGAATTTATTGCTAAAAGGTGCCAGCAACAGGATTATAGTGCAATAGTAGTACGAGCCAAACGTAAGCACAAAAGCAGCCTAGGTAGTTTAACAATAACTAAAGTAAAAACCTTTTAACGCTTCAGGAGCTGCACAATATTGTCACATAAAACTAAAAAACGTTGTCTACCTGGATGTTGTATGTTGAGTCGAAGTTTAAAACCAACTGCTTAAAGCCCTGCTTTCCCACCATGTAACTGTATCAGCAATTTCCATCTATCGTTTGCTCTTCCTGTCATGTGGAGTGTGGCTAGTAAGTGCCCCAGCGATGCTTGGTGGAGTCTTTTTTTTTTAATTTTTTTTTTTTTATTTGGGTCTCACATCACCAGCTGCTAATATCTCCTTATATGTAGCCTGGTTGTACAGTCCACGATGTGTTTTGTTTTCCACCTTCAGCGGGAACAGTTTTCTTGCATATTTTGCAAAGTACTGTGCTTTGTTGGAGGCTGCTGAAGTAGCTCCCTTTTTAGGCACTAAATCGTTATTGGAGGCTGACACACGTGGCTCTTACTCCCAGACATGCCCGGGGTTGTCTCCTTATTGCACACTAGGGAACATAAACACATGGCATTGCTATAGCAATGATATTGCGAGCCCTATTTAGCAATAACAATTTTCTTCTATATTGTGTAAAGTATTGTGTTGTTTTTAGCTACCAAGTCATCATTGAAGGCTGGCATGTGGCTCTCTTTCTCAGACATGTCTGGGTTTGTCTCAGTGTAGTGCACACTAGGGAATGTAAATTCATGGCATCACTATCACTGATATCACGAGATGACCTATGTAAAAATTTATACAGGATTTATCACAGATAATATGATATGGCACGGCCCTACTTATGGCAGACTGCATGGCTAGGTGTTTAATTTTACACACCTGTGGCAATGGGACAGAAACACTGAAGAATGCAGAAAATGCTTTAGGATTCAGTCTCTCATACTGCATAAAATGTTACGGATATTTTGTAAATTTTGGTAATCCAATTTTGCACAAAGGATGCAACATCCTGAGTAATTGGCAAGCGTGCAGTCAACCCAGCCCCTCTCTCACCAAATCCAGTTTCAAAAGACCAAGCTGGTGATGGTGAAAACACTCAAGATTTCAAAACTGGATTTCACAAAACAGTGAGTGAAGTCAAATTAGCTACTTTCATCTTTCATACGTCTATGAAAACGTCTATGCTTTATACTGGTTAGGGTTGGGAAAGCTCACGTTACATATACAGTGGAAACGGAAAGTATTCAGACCTCTAAGTTTTCCACTCTTTGTTTCATTGCAGCTAAAATCACTAAAATCAAAAACGTTCATTTTATTTCTCATTAATGTAGACTCAGCACCCATCTTGACAGAAAAAGAAACAAAAAACCCAGAAATGTAGAAATTCTGAATGAAACCACAAAGATCCATGTGTACATCAGGAACATGGCCACAAATGCTCATGCTCATGTGCTTCGTGAGTACCCCAGGCAGCATAAAACTGAGAAAGAAAAGGAGCAGGAACAGGAACCAATCATGGAAGGACAGACTCCTGCAAACGCATGTACCATCGACACAGAAGTGGCCTACAAAATTCTTACTAATGGCTGGACAAAGCTAGGCTGTAAGATAGCATGAGGCACTAATCATAGCAGTAGCAGAACAAGCTCTAAGTACAAGATCGATGGCACCAAGCAAGGTGCAGGCTGTGCAGAGGTGTCCCTGAGACAATCAAGCACATAACAGCAGGGTACAAGATGCTAGCTAGCAGATCATACATCGAGCACCATAACCAAGTGGCTGGCATAATATATAGGAGCATCTGTGTCGAGTATGGCCTGGCAGTTCCAAGGTCAAAATGGCATATGCCCCCAAGAAAGGCTGAGAACAACCAATCAAAGATCCTGTGGGACTTCCAGATACAGACGGACAAATTAATGATGGCTAACCAACTGGACACAGAAGTGGTCAACAAGCAGTGGAGGAATGCTATAATGATAAATGCAGCAATACCGAGTGACATCAAGAAAAAGGAACACAAGAATCTCGAAGGTAACAGTGGTCCCCATGGTAATCAGAACACAACAAATGCACAGTCCCTGAATGTTTCATCATAATGATATATTGTGAAATTAATATTTGCAATGCCAGCAAAAAATATTAGATTGCACTGTACAAGCAAAATTCAACTTCAAGAGCAGAGCTGCCTGCATGAATTTCCTACAGCACTTGCCAAGCACACTTCCTTGCATACATGGTGTCTGCTTCACCTATTTGTTCAGTGCTACACACAGGTTGTTGATTTACACAGGTATTTTATTGTGTGGCATTGAGTATCTCCACCTGTAAATTTATACTATTTGCTTGTGATTATATTTTACTTCACATGGTACGTTTGATATAAATCTAATGCCATACACCTGTAAACATCTTCATGTCACAAAAGAGAAAAAACTGGTGACCTTTTGAAACAGTATGTAAAGAATGTCATGTATGGTATTATCTTCAAAAAGGTTTGTTTTGCACTCAATAGTCAAGGTTGTGGCAAATGTGAGAGTGGCAGTGTTTAATACCACAGAAATAAATAAAAAAAAGTCTAGTCACAAAAAATAGGGTGTTTCAGTACTTTGTAGCTTTCTAAAAGACAAAGCCAAACACGAGTCTGCAGCACAGCCCGCAATAAACATGACATGGGCCGCAATTTGTGTGTGTTCCAGGCTGATTACCTTGCCGTTTGTGGTGTGTGGGAGCAAAGCCTGAACTGGAGCTGGAACTGGCTGGACTGGGCTGTTCAGACTGGGAGAAAGAAGAGAAACAGACAAATAAATCATAGAAATATGGAATAAACTGCTGTTTGATTAAAATGTGGTGGTAATAATTCTGGTTGGCACTGATATCTATGAAACGCTATATTCAAAGAACTGAAATAACTGCAAATTAAACAACCAAATACTGTTATTACTACACATCTGTTGCCTGCTAAAAGGGGACAAACCCACAAAGGCGATGTCCTATAGGAGTAAGCAAACCTGGAATCAGTCCCATTAGTCCTGAGTTCTCTAACAGTTCTTTGGCCAAGACTACATAATAATACTGCATTTAATCATTAGTTATTATTAACCTCTGGCTATTTTGTCCAGTCTTTCTCTCCTTTTTTGACTGTTGGGTTTTCTCTGTACTATTGTAGGGTCTTGACCTTACAATAGCACCTTGAGGTGACTGTTTCTTGGCACTATATAAATAAAATGGAATTGAACAAAATTTTGGACACAGGTTTTGAAAGACAAGGGCGTTCAGAGGACAGGGACTTAAGAGTTACAGTGTGGGGCACAATAGGCTCAAACAGTTTGAAGTCTGACCGATGCAAAGGAATAAAATGATTTTTTTGCGTTTGACTGATTTTGACTTTTTTCTTTTTGTTCAACCAATTTCTCAAAGGTCTCCCAAAGTTAACACTAACTTTAACACTGGGTTACTGTTTATCAACTTTTATCTGCGAGCATTCAGAACAGCTATACTACGACCGCTATGCGATACAGCAGAAAAGGCTACCTTGAAAAGAGTCAGCATCATGACAAACACAAAGTAAGCAGTTGGTTCTCATAGTCAAAGTTTTGTCCGTGAGAGAAATGGTCAGGTGTAATGGTCTGAGCAACTCTGTAGAGGACAAAACCATCCTGAGCAGATGACTTGGAGGAGTTTGAGTATTTCTAAAGGCAATGTTGCCTGTCAGCAGTGATGAGTGCTTACTCACAGTGGACTGAGCATGACTAAACCAAGAGCTGCACTACTGTTATAGGAAAGTGTGTGAAGTTTGATGGGTCTAGCTTGAACAGCATGCATCTATGGTATGAATTTGAACAACCTAGGTGAGATTGTTATTTATTGCATTCACAACATTTTCAAAAAACCTGACCTCTAACCTTTAGGTCAAAGCTGCTGAGATTCAAACTCCAGCAAGATTTTTAATAGAAGCATTTATGGTGTAAATTTGAACATCCTACATCGTTGTCAAATTATGTTCAACGTTAATAAAGGTTTTGTGGAACAGACGCCATAACGCCAAGGCTATGACAATATCTGGACTTCATCTTCAAAACTGTTAAGCTAAGAATGGTACATTTTCACCATTTAAACATTTGATATGTTTTCTATGTTATATTACAAATAGAATATGAGTTTATGAGATTGCAAATAACAACATTTTTAGGACTCGAGCACTGACGGTGCAAATGCCCTATTTTATCTACTCCGTTTATTATTATTTTGGCAAATTAAAATTTTTTTAGGGCCTAAACATACTCAAAAAACACATGAAATTTGCACACGTCTCAGGTCTGGTGAACATTTACATATTTTATGGAGTCCTGAAAATACATTTGAGCTACATTAATTACATTTGGTACAAACATGTAGCACCTCAAGCTGTACAATAAAATCCATTGGCCAAATGACCCAAACGCAACAGGAGGGCCACCATTTTGAAGCGAAAATTTTTGTTCTGTTTTGACTCTACAGGCTAGGCAACGGCACTGACTGCCATTCAGGATTAAATCCTTGGACCCATTGTCAGATCCTACGCTGGTGCAGTGGGTCCTGGGTTCCTCCTGGTGCACAACAATGCCCGGCCTCATGTGGTGAGAGAATGCAGACAGTTGCTCGAGGAGGAAGGAATTGATACCATTGACTGGCCCCCACACTCGCCTGACCTAAATCCAATAGAATATCTCTGGGACATTCAGTTTCAGTTTTTCTGACACTGCCAGGTTGCACCTCAGACTGTCCAGCAGCTCAGCAATGCCCTGGCCCAAAGTAGTAGTTTGCATATATACAAATAGTTTTAAAGTACAGCAGAAATAGAAGGAAGAACCTCGTAACAAAGTCTCAACACATGATGTTAAAGGCAAATATACCAACACAATTTACAGTATCACACTTTAAAATGTGCATTTCCATACAATACATACCTTAATTTTTACATTCTTACGTTTCTATATTTTGCCAGTTTTTCCAAAGGAAAATCCCTTCTGTTGAGCCATTCCCCAAAGTCAAGCAGTATCTAATCACAGCCAGGACAGGCTTGTACACCCAGACTTGATAATGTGCGTGACTCATTTAGACTGACTGGAGATGTGGTCTTAAAAAGCATCACAGTCCAAGTTTAAAGGGATTTAAAAATGGAGTAGTATTTCAATGTGCAAACCTAAACACATAAAGGAGCCTTGCCAGTGTAAACCACAGCTGCCCAAGGCGACAACATGGTGAGGAGCAACCTCCTGAAAAGCATGGGAGAAAGAGAGAGGAGTAAGGACAAAAGACCTCAGTGCTTGTCACCTCCTGCCAATAAACACTGCACAGCTGGGCTGCTGGTTTACGGGCATCTTCAAAGTGCCATAAATCCTACCACCACTCCTGTTTAGGGCTTTGTTCTGCTTTACTCCAAGCAAGCAAAGCCAATCTCATCAAAGACAATAAACAGGCATCAATCTGGCTTCTTGTCTCAACTCCTCGCACAGTTTGGACGCCCAAAAAGGAATCCCAGCAGACTCACTAAGTCTATTTGGTTTGTTTGTCGAATTCAACAGGGGCTGTTCAAATAAAACTATTTATTTAATACTATTTATTTAATCCAAATAAACCTCATTCAACTGGCCATCTGAAAGAGGTCATAAGACAACATCTCAGTTGAATAGACATTTTTTTTGTTTTTCTCTCTCGAGCTCAGGTTTAGAAGAAAAGACAGACACAGTTTCTTCTTCTGGTAGGCTGGGATCTAAGAGTGCTCTGTCAAGATATCCTTTTCTCTCTCCATCTCTTTGCAATCAACTTGAGCTCCACCATCATGGGCTTCATATACAGCTATGGTAGTTCTTGGTCTGCTCTGCAGCCTCTGTGACTTTTGCATAGCAACACATGACTGAACCAGTTCTTCACCTGCTGCAGGTTCTAGTTAAATCAGCCTTCAAGCTTACAGTAATTCTCTAGAGCAGTAGGAGTTTGAATATGTCCAACTACTGCACGAGGTCTTTTTTCAGAATGCAGATCAATAATTTAAGGACCAAAACAAAAGTAATCTAGCCTGCAGGCCTTTTGGGTGGGAACACACCAAACAGAAAAGACCCGGGATAGCTGGTATAAACTTTGGGACTGTCCACCAGTAAATCAAAGGTAGAAAGCATTCCCTTAGACAAAAATAGTGCTAAAGTAAGTCATACTTGACTGACCATGAATATAGCTGGGGAGTAAAGTATGATTATCTACATAAATACTGTCATTCTGTCATCATAGCGGTCTTCTATTATTTCATTATGAAAGAGATCAGTGTGTGCAGTTTGTGCTTCAGTGAGATAATAATCTCCTTTGTATGAATTTTGTCTGTAACCAAAATGTCACTAGAATGTCAATGTGACATTATAATAATACTAAGATATAAACCCATCTCCAAAGAATACTGTAGGGATGACTTCACTACATACATCACTACATACTACAAACTTGTGCAGGTCACAAAGGTCACAGCGCATGCCCACATCCAGTGTCCTAAAAACAAAGTGCTCATGCTAACATACTAGTCAGCTTTCCCTTCATGTCATCACCTACTCCACATTTCCTCCTCTCTGCTGTTTTTAGCCCAGTGCTCAACACTGAGAACCACAAATGAGAGCACCGGTCTGTGTCGGCCCGGGCCCACCAGGGTTGTTAGCCTGGGCAGAATCAAACACCTGGAATGTGTCACCACACATCCTCTTTACAACCAGCACCCCCCACCCCCACCCACCGCACCACTCCAGGCCTGGTATTTGAAAACCTGAAAGCTATTTTCATAAAACACTGACAAAAACACAGATTCTGCTGCTGTGAAATGAGAACTTCCCTGACTGAAAAAGCTGCCATCACACTGCACTTTATACAATCACCGAGAATCAAAATAAAAACACTACTGCATCAAAGAAAAAAGCTCTGAAAACAGGAACTCAGACCCACCTTCCACAAATTCTCAGCCACTTTCTTCTTTCAAAAGCTAAAAGGATTAAAGAGGAACTATGCTATTTATGGTTGTGTCCTCTCTTTCTCCTCAGGTGCTGTAAAACCATAAATCTTTCTCGTCTACGATTTGGCTTTAAAACAGACCATCTTTATGGTGAAGTTCTCTACAGAATGTGTGTGGACATGGAACCCAGTCAAATGTCAACCTATTCATGAAAAGAGCCACTACAGAGTTTTCCTAATTTGGCTCATGAGCTGAAGGCATAGGCAGATACTCTTTTTAGAAGTGAGTACATTCTATATTATTTAATTTTTTCCTATATAAACATGTAAAAGTGTTCAAAGTCAGTTGTTTGCTGCTAAAGCAACTCCTGCATCGTGTATTTATCCTTGTCTAGTTGTGTAGACATGCTGTTGGGCCACCCAGGCGAATGCAGCTGAACTCCCACTAGGTTTACTGTTGTCCACCCCTTATTCTAATCCCCCCCAGACCACCATTAATGGAGATTGTCTCCATGCTGGCTGTTTGATTTTTATACTTATCCACACCAAGGACAAGATGCACCTCGTTAAAATGTCTGAAGAAAACGTTAGCCACCTTTTTACAAGCAGCACCCTTTCTATGAATTTCCCAGTAAAGTGGCCTAAATGCTCAATTCAACGAGTCTAACAATTTGACTTGGTACAAGTGCCAAATTCCACATCTGCTTCTTAAACCTTCATGACAATATGATGGAAATGGATTGAATTTAGTTGCTTCACAGTTATGGCAAACTATGAATTCATTGGTATCTTCATTATAAATAAAGACTTATTTTTAAATATTTGAGCTATGAATCACACACAATATGAGCACATATTTGATCACGCTGGATTCCAAATATAACAAGTGTAAAACTGAGCACAAATAAACATCATCCACTGCCACAGGAGAACGTCATTTTGCTGTTAGGCTTTTGTTTAGCCAATAAATTAGCTCATTCACAGTTCTAATGACAATGAAACTTAGTGTCGTATGTCCTACTTACATCTGATCTGGTAGATTGGTCCTCCATATCAGAGTCATTAGGATCCACCAGGTCCTGGAAGGGCGGAAGTGTCGTCAGACTCCTGCGGTCTGCTGCTTCACTGTCTGGTCGTAATTTACTTGTCTGCAACTGCGATCTATCCCTCAAGAGTTTCTTATCCAAACTCTGACTGTCTAACCCTGACATCTGCATTTCGGAGGAATTCACAAATCCCTTTTTGCGTTTTTTGGTCACATGATCATCACCATCAGGGGCAGACAGACGCTTGTTTAGCCCTGACCCATGGGTTATTCCCTCAGTCCTATGCTCTTTAGACAAAGACTTGGGCTCCTTGAAGCCCATCTTAGGATTGATTTCTCTAAGTGGCTGGTTCTCTTTGGGTTTCCTGGAAGGTTCTTTGGGGACTTTTCCAGATTCCCAGCCTGAGTCTCTAAAGGCACTTTTGGGCTCTTTTAAGGTCTCTTTTAAGTCTTTTGGGGTCTTGTCTTTATGGTCCTTGAAGGGCTTGTGGAGTTTGGAGATGCTGCTATTGTCAGTGCTGGTGGTTGTGGCAGTGATGAGGAAGCTATTTCCTTTACAGCCATCCTGTGGATTGAAAAACAAGATCAGATCTCCAGGACTGCAGCATGAGCAAATGGTTTGCAATGACAGTTTAAATAATTGTGAATGAGATATGATGTCAAGCCAGCCTCTAGGTTAGTGGGCAAAGAGAATATGGCCACATTGTTTTCTGATTGTCTTGTTTTTTTGTTTTTTATTGCTTATAGGTGACATAACCAAAGTACCGTTGATAATAACTCAGAAATATAAAAACTTCTACTCACACAGTCCCAAGGAATAAAGTGAGTAAAAACCATGGAGCTATGTTGCTGGAAGAACAACCATCTGTTTTTTTTACACAAGAGAAACCATGCATGCCACCCTGCAGTATTGAAATCTGTGAAAAGGGGTCTTTAAAACAAAAATCTAAAGAGTCTTTTAAGCATCCATTTATGGGCTTAACCAACGAACTCAGGACTTCTTTTGAGCAATGTTTTTCAGTGGGGTGTAAGGAACTTTTCAACAGCCACAGAGGCACTACCTTAAAAGTGGAGTGAAGGGCAATGAGGAGAAAAAAGCCAATCCATTTGCAACAGGGGCTATTTGTCCCTAAATCTCACCTCCAGCCCCTTGTCAATAGTTCACCAAAGTAGTAAATCCATTAAAGTAGTCTAGACAAAAGGGTTTGTTACAACTCTGCCCAACAAGCTCTAAAGCCTTTGGTCTATCTGCTGGTGACCCTAGGGACCTCAGGATGTAAAGCTGCTCCAGTGCAGTAAACTCATCCCCTCCCTGGGCATGCTCACAAAAAAAAAAAAAAAGTTTTACTACTCTGGAAAAGAAACAAAGTGCCTCTTGGCTGTCAACATTAAAGGCATCACTAAAGTGGCACTTTTAACAAACTTTCAGAACCATGACAGTCCAGATTTATTTATGTAGCACCAAATCAACAGTCTGTCACGTCAAGGCACTTTAAATTAAATACAGAAAATACCCCAACAATCAAAACGATCCCCTTATGAGCAAGCGCTTGGTGACAGTGGGAAGGAAAATCCCCCTTTTAACAGGAAGAAACCTCCAGCAGAACCAGGCTCAGGTGGGGCAGTCATCTGCCACAACCAGTTGGGGGTAAGGAGAGGGAGACAGGACAAAAGACGCAATGTGGAAGAGAGCTAGAGATTAATAATAACTAATGATTAAATGCAGAGTGGGGTATAAACACACAGTAAAAAGAGATCAGTGAAAAAGAAATACTAGCCCCAGCACCCTAGGCCCATTGAAGCGTAACAAAGGAAGGTGTTCAGGGTAACCTGATATCCAGCCCTAACTATAAGCTTTATCAAAAGGAAAACTTTTAAGCTTAATCTTAAAAATAGGGAGGGTGTCTGTCTCCCGAATTCAAACTGGGAGCTGGTTCCACAGAAAAGAGGCCTGAAAGCTGAAAATGCTGCCCCCATTCTACTTTTAAATACCTTAGAAACTGCAAGTAATCCAGTAGTCTGAGAGGAAAGTGCTCTATTGGGGTGATACGGTACTATGAGATCTTTTATATAAGATGGGGCCTGATTATTTAAGACCTTGTACATGACAAGAAGGATTTTAAATTTAATTCTGGATCTAACAGGGAGCCAATGAAGAGAAACCAATATGGGAGAAATATGCTCTATATCTACTCACAGTCAGGACTCTAGCTGCAGCATTTTGGATCAGCTGAAGGCTTTTCAGGGAGCTTTTAGGACAGCCTGATAGTAATGAATTACAGTAGTCCTACCTAGAAGTAATAAATGCATGATTTAATTTTTCAGCATCACTCTAAGACAGGATGTTTCTAATTTTAGATATTGCACAAATGCAAGAAATTAGTCCTATATATTTGTTTAATGTGTGCACCGAAGGACATATGCTGGTCAAAAATGACTCCAAAATTTCTCAGTGTTGTTGGAGGCCAAAACATATGAAAAAGTTTGGAAAAAAGAAACAGCTGGAGGAAAAATTTGCAATTAATTTGGTAAATTGTCAAAAGGCCAGTAACCTGATTAAGATGGCCTTTTTATACCTAGGTAGACAGAGTTCCTGAGAAGTAAAGATGGGCAGAGGCTCATCAATCTGGGAAAAAAAATCTCAACATAAATTTCCAAACATTGAATATCACATCCTATACTGTGCATAGTATCAAAAGATTCTTAGAATCCTGAGAAATCAAGACAAGGCTGAAAGGCAGTAGTGGATACCCATGGTCTTTGGGTGCTCATGCACCACTGCATTAAAAACAGGTTTTTGTCACGGAAATCACTGCATGAGCTCAGGAACACTAGACATCAATGTTTGCGGACACAGCTCACCATACTATGCACATATGCAGGTTAAAGTTTTAAAATACAAAGAAGAAGCCATATGTGAATATGATCCAGTAGGGCTGGGCCATATTATATCATTCATGATAATGCTGGTAAAAAAATCTTGCCCGGGAAAATAAATTATATCATGCTATGCTAATTTCATGGCATAAATACGTCACCCCACCACGCAGCGGATTAAGCTCATGTGGGTCATGCAGTGTTGCCAACTTAGTGACTTTGTTGCTAGGCTTTTTTCCTCAAAAAAGCAACTAGCGACAAATGTAGCTAGTTTTTCCAGTGACGTCAGAGAGTTCTGGAAACCTGAAATCCTCCGCTGTCGCCATGTTTTGTGTCTTCGTACTGCGTTTGTTCTTACGCGTTGCTCGGACCACCAAGAGCACCTGGCTGTTGGGTTGTACTGTAAGACACATGACCTTAATAATGGAAGTGAGTCTTTTTCATGTGTTCGTGATGTAGCTGGCAGACACGAAGACGCCATATTGAGAAGGTGGAC
>VUQJ01041321.1:0-12255 GCA_015108635.1 Andinoacara biseriatus | reverse complement strand
AATTAAACCGCTACTTAAAAAGCAATTACTTGACCCAGCTGTCTTAGCTAATTAGAGGCCAATCTCCAACCTTCCTTTTCTCTCAAAAATCCTTGAAAGACTGATTGTAAAACAGCTAACTGATCATCTGCAGAGGAACGGTTTATTTGAAGAGTTTCAGTCAGGTTTCAGAATTTATCACAGTAGAGAAACAGCATTAGTGAAGCTTACAAATGATCTTCTTACAGCCTCTGACAGTGGACTCATCTCTGTGCTTGTCCTCTTGGACTTCAGTGCAGTGCAGCCAACCAGAGTAAGTATCTGGTTAGACACCATGTTTCTAAGCTTTGTGGGGCCGAGCACAGCTTCAGTTTTATCTGAATTCAGAAGCAGGAAATTAGAGGTCATCCAGGCCTTTATGTCTTTAAGACATTCCTGCAGTTTAACTAATTGATATGTGTCATCTGGCTTCATGGATAGATAAAATTGAGTATCATCTGCATAACAATGAAAATTTATGCAATGCTTTCTAATTATAATGCCTAAGGGAAGCATGTGTAATGTAAATAAAATTAGTCCTAGCACAGAACCCTGTGGAACTCCATAATTAACCTTAGTGTTTGAAGAAGGCTCCCATTAACAAATTGGAGTCTATTAGATAAATAGGATTCAAACCACTGCAGTGCAGGACCTTACCTATGGCATGCTCTAATCTCTGTAATAAAATGTTATGGTCAACAGTATGAAAAGCTGCACTGAAGTCCAAGAGGACAAGCACAGAGATGAGCCTCAACAATGGAGGTGCGGAACATGGTCCAGTCGGATCTCGCAGACTGGGGCTTCTGCCAGGCATTCCCGGCACACCCTCAGGATACGTTTAGGTGTGCCGGGTCTGTCCAGCATCCTCCCCTGCCACCTAAACCAACTCAACACCAGGTGGTGATCAGTTGACAGCTCAGCTCCTCTCTTAGTCCGAGTGTCCAGAATATATGACTGCAGATCTGATGATGTGATTACAAAAAAAACGATCATCGACCTGTGACCTAGGGTGTCCTGGTGCCACGTGCACTTATGGACATCCTTATGTCCAAACATGGTGTTCGTTATAGACAAACTGTGACTTGCACATAAGTCCAATAATAAAACACTAAAACCAAAACCTAACTGGGTTTCTGAGTTTTCATGTCTCGTTAAGTGCTATAGTGCAGTCCTAAACTCTTTTTTTTTTTTTGTTAGTATTTCCTGATGGCACGCTTGTGAAAAATAAATATAAAGGATGCAAGTAATAATAGAAATAGTAATGCCACTGCATGAAATAATTGTTTACTATATAATGAAGCTGCTTCTGCAGAATTCTCTCTTTTTCTCTGTCCAATTTCCATTCCAACATTTACGGTTAAAATACAGGTTGTGTTGCTAGCCAACAGCTCTTAAAGGGTTACTCCTATACTATAATCTGGGGTTACGTATATAACCAACGTTCCTTTGCCTTGTTTTTGCTGGAGTAATCATGGCAACAGCATAAAAGGAACACCACTCTTCCGGTAAGGCGCACTGGCAGCAGAAGCTAATTTTATTTAAAGGTACAGAAAATGAAACAGCCCATTTGGAACAGGGCTAAAAACCAGGGATATATAGGCATGCTAGAATAAGCAATCTGTGCCATATTTTGAACTGAAACTTGAAAGCCTTTCTGGGGACATGTGAGACTTACATTAACTCCTTAAGAAGGCATGTAATTAATGGTAATTTTCAACAAATATAAGAGGAGGCTATAGTTGCACCATCTAAAGTGCCATAAACACACCGCAATACTGCAGAAAAGCCAAGCACAACCTGCAAAAATAAAATACCACTAGTACAGCTAGAGCATGGTTTGGAATATTTTTGGTTGCATAAATTCCCTAAAAAACATTTATGTAGGCAAACAACTTTATGTTGGCAAAACACATCCAAAACAAAATTTTGAACACTCCTGAGAAGACAGCTCAAATCTTGTAATAACCCAGGAGTTTTCTAATGTACCTACAGTCTAGCCTTTGGATAACTTGCTGTCTCTTATCTGCCCCCTACTGCACTCTGGGGGTGTGTCAGACAGGATGGGGATGAGACAGGATAGGATGAAGAGGACATGCAACCTAAATATGGCTCTTACAGCCTAGGCCACAGGGAGACAGAGAAGGGGACCACAGACCTCGGCAGTGTACAATTATCCAAAACAAGAGAGTCAAGCCAACCTCCTCTCACTGAGACTCACGACAAGAGTATAGCAGAGTAAAGTCAACACAATATTTAACTGTCCTTTACCCCCTGGATCACACTGTCAGATATGAGGAAATATTCACACACACATATATACCTATATATAAACAGACACAAATGGCTCTACATGAGATAAATCACTGCATATTTTCAGAGCTTTCATGGTGCTACAGTGCAGTAATCTTAAACATCTACTGCCTTATACCACTTGGCAGATATTTGTGCAACAATCTATCAACACGGCTAAATACATCTTACACATGTCATGATCATTAAGAGATGCTTTAGGCAAATAGCCAGACCCTAATAACAGCAGGCTTAAATGTCTGAGCATGCACTTTCCACAGTGTAGCATATGGCACAGATATCAAGGCTCATCTGCCTTTGGAGTGAATTACTGCAAGTTAAAATCTGAAAAGCTGTCTGGAGCTGGCAGCCACTGGCATTCCTTAGGACTGGGGGCCTACAGAGGTAGACAGAACTTGACCTGCAGTGCACCAGTGCTTATGGATGCTTTCAGCTGTACACGAGAGGGCCACACAACTGCTATAGCTTACCTGAAGGGACATATTGACATATAGATGCACTGAAGTTCCATTTGACATCACACTTGGAGGACATCCATATAGATGTAGCCAGCCTGAATGAGCTTGAAGAAGCTCACCCTTTGGAGGAGGCCCAGAAGGGGAGGCGGATCAAAGGCCCATCGGCATGCACAGTGTGTTTGCCGCAGGGCCGTAAACATGTTACAGATGAGAAGGTACCACAGAATTATACAATGGAGCTAAGTTCAAGGCGCAATACAATGGACATATGATATCGAAATTATTAAAATTATGTCTTATTTGTGTAAAACAATAGGTCATTATATAGGTCATTTTAAATGTAAAGTAAATTAGCCAAGAAACTCATTTACATAAATTTGCTGACATGATGCTGAAAAATATGCATTATGTACTGTCATCACAGGGTTTTGGCCCCATGATTGTAGCTTTTTATTATTTTTATTTTGTGAATAATCTGATTTACCTAAAGTGTTGCTATATAATATTTTCTAGAGTTGCTAGATATTTTTCTTCCATTGAACCTAGAATACTGCCTGCAGAGAACTGTCAAGTTATAAATATAGGAAAATGTTTCTAAGTTAGCCTTAGACAAATGTACCAGAAATTCTCTGTAAATATCACATCTTAGTTTTGCTTAGTTCTGTTTTTGTTCACTTTTGTGCCTTTTATTACAAAAGCAGCACTTCAGCCTCTACTTTCTCCTTTTCTGAGTCTTAATACACACTAGGTACACCTGCTCAACAGCTTGTTAACACAAATCCCTAAGCAGCCAATCACATGGCAACAACCTGTTGAAATTCAAACCATCCAAAAAGAAGAAAATATCCAATGAGGAGAATGGCCTGACTTCTTTGAGCTAACAAGAAAGCACAGTAACTCAAACAACCACTCATTACAACCAAGGAATGCAGATGAGCATCTATGAAGACACAATATGTTGAAACTTGAAGCAGATGAGCCGAAGAGCAGCAGAAGACCACACCGGGTACCACTCTTGTCAGCTAAGAAAACAGGAAGTTGAGGCTATAAGTTTCACAGCACAGGCTCAAAAAATTGAACAACAGAATTCAGGCTGCTGGTGGTGTGGGGGATATTTTCTGGGCAATCTTTGGTCCCCTTAGTTACTAACTGAGTATCATTTAAATGCCACAGCCTACCCAAGTATTGTTGCTGGCCATGTCCAGTGCCTGATGGTAAAGGCAGTTCTGAAGGCAAATAGGAGTCCAACCTGTTACTAGCAAGGTGTACTTAACAAAGTGATGACAATCATAACCTTTGAGGGAAAATAGCACAGAAGGTCAAGGAGAAACATGACATTGGCATGTTTGTTTGAAACCTGATGGCCGCTGTTTTCAAATTTAAACTCTGCTATATTCAAATTCTGCTGGGTGGATAATAGCTAATGCATTGGCCTGTGTTACTGAGAATGTGTAAATGGGTTATGATCTCACTTCTCCCCGTCAGGAATATGGAGTGACAGAGTGTATTTATGTAGAGGATACCTCTACAAGCCCTAGCTTGGCACTTATGGTATTGCTGATATCCTGTCATATGAGAAGATGGATGACAGAAAAGAAAAAGCTAGGAAATAGTTAGGAGGTTGTTGTAATTGATACTGCAAATTGTATATATGGAGAAAAAAAACATACATTATAAATAACAACAAGTGTCATTTTAAATAGGCAACAAGAGAAATTCTGTCATAATACATTGCTTATGAAAAAGAAAATCACATCTTTTAAGATGACAAAATGTCAAAATCTTACTGACACTGTCCTTACTATGCCCGAGTGCTAAAGATAATAAATCTATTTTTTGACATTGCTAGGAATGCATGTCCATAGTAGGAAACCACGAAAACTAAAACAACCATCCATTCATCCATTTTCTTAACTGTTTATTCAAATCAGGGTCGTGGAGGGGGGCTGGCACGTATCCCAAATTTCATTGGGTGAGGATTAGGCTGGGTGCACTCTGCACAGGTTGCCTGTCTATCGCAGGGTTAACATACAGAGACAGCCATTCATGCTACAAAGTGAGCGTGGCCAATTTAGCATCGGCAATTAAACTAAAAAGCATATCCTGATGACGTGTCTTTGACGCAACTTGGTTCTGTTATTCGCACGACTTCAAAGTACACTTAGAGCTTTTCAGAAACCAAGTGTTTAATCTGCACAGGGTCTTTTATTTTGAAAAATAACCAAATTCTATATGCTGTTCCTGTCTCTGACTTCATGGTCTTCTGAACTCCTGAATACAGCTTGATGTTGCATTTGTAAAAAATAGACCAGCTTCTGGTGGAACTGGAACCACTGTCCTGAGTGGGTTCAATGAACTCTGGCAGCCTTGCTGGATCTGGAACTCAGTGCAGCCAATCCTGGTGTATTCCCTGCATAACACATGTATGGGAGACTCTTGATGTTTTGAAATATTGACCTTTAAAACCTAGAACATGGTACATGTTTAAAAGCTTATAATTCTGCAACAAAAGGGACTACAGACATTGGACCAACTGTTATAAAGCCATTTCAAGGATGCACTCCATTCCAGTAATCTAACTGAACATGTTGGCTTCCTCTTTGAATGAACACATTAATTAAAGTTGTGATGGCAATTATACAAATTTACGTGTCACTTCTAACAAAGCATAGAAAAAAAGTTGCTAAAAAAGCAGGGTTCAAGAAGCATGCAAAATATATGTGGTGCACAATAACACAGCTGACTAACAACTGATATTTAGATATATATTTAATGCGCTACATAATAAATATGCCACTTAAGACTTTTGGAGCTTGTGCCCCGTAAAAACACAGCGGCTTACCGCAGGGTGGCAGCAGCAAAGCCGAATCCGTCAGGAATCCAGAGAAGAAAACGAAGAGCTACCTCACCGTAGCATCTTAACATCTTGCATTACGGACCGAGATAAAAAGAATGTTCGCATTTTTTTTTTTGGTTGTTTTCACAGAAAAAACTTGACAGTCATGTGGGGGGAAAAAAAGAATAAAGATTACACCAAGAAAAAAATCTCATCTTATTAGAGTCGTTATTGTTGGAAGTAATACACTTTATGCAGTGGACTTTGTACTGTGTTGTTGGTTATGCCTTTAAGCAGTGTTAGGAAGCTACAATAGGTTTCCAGTGTATTGTGACTTGAGAACTTCATATAGCATAGACTAAGTGACATTCATTCAAATATTTAAACAAAATACAACCTATGTAGTCCCCTTTTCAAATGTACTACACTTTGAATTCAAGGCTTAGCTCTGTATTACTCATTGTGGTCATCTCACAGTTCATAAAATCAAAGCTGCATAAAAGCTATAATTTTATAGACATAATTTACCTATTTAAGTTTACAGCTAAAGGTTGACCCTTGGTGAAAGACTATGCATGGGTTACCTTTCAGCTCTGAGCATTGCAGCGGATATATTTCACACATTGTTGGGATTTTGGTTTGGGTATAGTGAAAGGTAGAAGAAGATGGTCCATCGCTTTAGCCAGCCTAAGATTATTGTAAACACATTTACAAAAACTGATTTATTGATTTCTTTTCAAGATTTTAGAATATTTACATTCAGCGAGATTATTATTTTTCACCGTGAATCCTCACTAATACTTTTGCATTTCTGCATTTAGGCTGCATCTCAGCACAGCAAAACTAACATCTTTAATCCATTTTCTACCTAAGTAGGGCTCAAAGAAGATCTGTTGGGATGAATAAGATACCTGTGCGCTGTTGAAACCTGCATGTGTCAGCGATTGTCAAAGCCTAAAGATGCCATGTAATATATTTGAGCAAATGGAACTTGTGGTTCAGGTTTAGGATATGTAGAAAACTTTAAAAAAAAAGGCCTGTAAGACATTAAACCAGTACATTCAGAGTTCCCAGAGGGATGTCAATACATAGCTAACTCTTCATGCTTGTGCTGCGTTGGATTTCAAGTGTTTAAGGGCAAAAACGAGAACTGTGAAATCTTGTTTTGAAAACATCTAAGAGTAAGGGTCTTAAAACAAAACCCCTGATAAGTTTGATAATGAATCATGTTAATGCATTCGTATCTGTACCACGGTTTAGAAAAAAAAAAGTTTAACTGATTGATTTCTGATGAACTGTTATGTGCTCCAGGGTGTGATCTGGGTCAGAAACCACACTCTTTCTACATTAACAAACCACTTGTCTGTCACTAGCAAACATTAGAGTCGAGTATCAGCACGCATGTCTGGACATGAAACTGGGTTTTATGCCTCAGGTCTGCATAACAGGTGACCTTACGAATCCCTCTCATCTGCCAACATGCTATGCAACATGTTAGGAAACAATGAGACCCTAACCCTCACAGTTGATTGTAGAGTCTTTACTTTAGAATCTAAAGGGGCTTAAGGTGACTGCTTGTTGTGATTTGGAGCTATATAAAAAAAAATGAATTCAACTGAAATATACTATGTGTAACCCTCCACTGCTTGCACCAATCCTTTTGCAAGGTGTTCTCCATTCATTAGTCCTAAGAGATTAAACATACTTCACAACCACGTCACGCATTGCAAATATTAACTACTACAGATGAAATAGTAGATTGACAGTTCATGGTTAAACTGTAGTTACAGATGTCAAAAATAAGAAGAGGATTGGACTGTTGATTGTAAGTAAATTGTGGTACAAAAGCCTAATAATGAGTACAGGCAGCGAGACGCAATAGTTGATCCAAACGCATCTGAACAGGGTGGTTATTGTGTTTTTTGACTGAATGGGTTGCTTATTGAATTACAAGCTACTTTTATCACAACACGAACAAAATAGTTACATGAAATGCAACCAAGAAATCTCCAAATTAAATGTCCCAGCAAAGTTCACTGTTAACACCTTTTTAATACTTGAACATCTGTTCTTGTCAGTTAATGACCTCATAGTTGCCAAACTCTCAGGAAGGCAATGTTTCTCCATTGGCCTGCTACCAACAGCTACTAAATGAAATGTCATGTATAAATATTCTTTGACCAAAGACCCACATAACAAAAGACAGCAGCTTCAGCTGTACATTGTGTTTAGTGCCAATTGACAAATGTTAGCAGGCTGACATACTAAATTAGGACCTGGAAAACATCAGCCTGTTTCCACTGCCATTGTGAGAACAATAGTATTTGTTAGCGTTCAGCTTAAAGCATCACTGTTGTGAAATACAACCTCACTGGGGTAAGCCTTTTAATTGTTATAATTTTGCAATGCAAGCATTTGGTTTAGCTTAGAGAAGTTTGGCATGGTCAATTTTAGAACATTTCATCAAGTCTGCTCAATATCTACTTAAGACATTAGACAGGACGTGAATCCTTGTTTCCATGCTAGAACTGATTTCTACACCATCAGTCCTAATTGCTTATAATAAATGCAGTGACACACATTTCAGCACTTTCTATTTGCTTATCCACTTTGTTCTCATACCTACAGCTTATTTTGAATCACTAGTTAACCTACAATGCATGTTTTTTGATTGAAGGAGGAAGTCAGAGTACCCAGAAGAAACCCATGTAGCCACAGGGAGAACATGCAAACTGCACAGTAACAGGTCCAAAGACCTGCTTTTTGAGAACATTTAGCCTACTTAACTTTGTCAGATATGTTCTATTTAAGAGATTTCTTGATTTAACAGATTTGGATGTAATCAGGCCAGGATAGTGAAATTGAACTCTGTGTGTGTGATTAACCACAGCTAATACACGATTTAACAAGGGGGGGCAATTACTATTTCCACACAGGGCCAGGCCAAGTTTGAAAACAGTTTTTTTAATCCTAATAAATGAAATCATCATTTTAAAAAATGCATTTTGTATTTACTCTGGTTATCTTTGTCCAACATTAAAAATTGTTGGATGGACTAAAACATTAAAGGGTGACAAATATGCAAAAAACTATGAAATCAGGGCACTATATCTGACTTCGAGCAGGGCAGACCTTTAGATAAACACAGTTAATTCTAACATGAAAAAAAGAAACAAAAAATGAAAATATTTTCAAATGCTGTACTGTACAGAACAACTGAAAGAACTCATTTAGAATTACACTTTCACAATATGATTTCACAGGAACTCATTTACATTCGAATCACAACTCACACGAACTTTTACAACTAGACACCATAATCAGCTGACATGTTGTTACCACCAGTTGCAATTAATTAGTTCTTCTGAATGTTCGTCATTTCTATCCTTCCTCCATTCTCCATTCTATTCTCTTCTAACTAGCCCCCCCCCACCCCCCCCAAAAAAAATACACACTGTCATGAGCAGAGAGTATTCAAAAACTCATGCTCATCGTTTCTCAAGAAGTTGAATCAAACGGATTCTTCCCAGTGAGCCTCTTCATTACCCCATATCCATCTACCAACCCACTATTCTCCATTGATGCATCTCACTTGTCAATGTTTGTGTTCTTGAGGATGATCTATCGTCTCTTTGAAGTGACTGCTCTTGGTAATGTATTCATTGGTGTGAACATCCTGCCATTTGGATTGCATACTTTCTTCTCATCTCAGTTACATTCCTTGATGCACAAGTGGGCAATGATTTGTGTTAATGTGCATGCATGTATCTCTTCAATAATCAGGTACAACTACATATAACTGCAATGCGTCTTTTTATTGTTAGATTTACGTGTATCTCGTCCCTTTCATACCAACAAGCCAAAGCACAGAGAAGGCATATAGAACTGAGACTGGTTTTTCAGATATTATGTCTTGTCCCTTGCTGCCCCACCTGAAACACATCTCTTAGACTCCCTTCTGCTGCATGCAAGTCTTAGCAAAAATATATATTTTTTAATCTGTAACTTATACCCCACTGTAATGCTATTCAAAATAGAGTTAAAGTTTTATTTATGTTTATCACTACTGTATTGCTCATATGTGAACGAAGACAAAAAAATATATATGTATCAGCTAAAGGAGTCCATTTTTTGCAAAATGGAAAGTGGATTTAAAAAAAAGAGACATATCAAATGACCCAATTCATGTGGAGCAATATTACATTATGTGAGTCATGAGGTAATGAGAAATATATAGACCTGAACAGCATGTGGAGAGAAGCTCTCAAAGTTTGTGGAGCTCTGTGTAGAGATGCAGTGGTGCGAAAATGGGGAAAATTCCCTGCTACAGCTTTCTGTACATTCTAAAACCTCCTATAATAAAAATTAGCATCTGAAAAAAAGCAAACAGTTTAACTTGGCTTTCCATGAAGAACTTTTAAACTAACATTTGAGTTTTACTACAGAGACATAATAGCCTGGGTGGAATATTAAATCTGATGCATTTGGTGACGGGTGAGACGGATCTAACGTTACGGGCAGAGCATGGCTATAGGGAGAGTTTAGAAGTCAGGCTGTCCTCACTGCCTGACGTTCTTTAACCTCTTTTTGTGGCTTTGAAACCTCATGTCTTTGGCCTGCAGTCACTCTCTATTTATGCAAGAAAATAAAGAAGAGAACGCTGCCCCTCCTAAATCTGTAAACTGCAATTAAGCTAAATTCCAAGTTTATTTCCAAATGCCGTCCTTGCTCCAGACCATGTGAGTGACTAGAGTCTAAAATTATCACACTTTTGGTCAGAAGGCCAAGATGAAGCCAAAGCTAGGACTGTCTTCTCACAGGCCACAGGATCACAAAGCTGATTTGTGGCTAAAAACTACTGTAATAATAATTTGTATGCATATAATTCAGAAATATATATTGCGTAAAAACTCCTCTTGCATGGGACAAAATGTGCAGACTAAAGTGTTGCTGTTTTTACCAAGGAAAAAAAAAGAAGAAATGAAAAGACAATTTGATGACATCTGGCTGAAATAATATAAGCTGTGCCTATTGTTTAATATGCCACACAGCCTTTGAAAAACCAAAGGCCTCATGCATTGAGACAGCTTAACTAAAGGCATCCAGGTCTTCTAACCAAAGGGTTACATCTAGACTCAAACAAAAAGCAGCCCACGTGCAGCAGTGCAGTAGCACATCTCTCTCTCTCTCCCCCTCCCTCTCTGCCTTTCACTTTGTCTGTCTCTCCATCATGTGTTTACACATTGGTAGAGTAAGTGACAGGGCTGTAATCGGAAGTCTACAACCGTGTCATTTGGAAGACTGTTGTCTTTTCCTGGGATCGTGGTGGTCAGCAGAGAAAAACAAGATTTACATCTCACAGGGAGGGGCAATGCATCAACCATGCATTATCCCCTATTGGCTGTGGTCACAGATGGGCGTTAACATGTGGGAGAGGTAGACAAAAAGATACAGACAAAATTTACCCATGGTTGAAATTTTTATATCAAACACTGCAGAATCTCAGGGGAAAAAAAACGGGGTCTGTGTCACACTACTACTGTCACTACTACTGTCATAAAGAGCACACATTTTCTTCTTCAGTTGTCACACAAGGTATGTGGTTGCACTTACTGGCATCATATGTTGTCAGCCTTCAAGAAACACCACCACCTATAAACAAAAGAAAGAGTGGATGGTAAATACAGTTCATAAAATGTCAATCTGTGGTTTTGGGAAAGGAATGGGGTTATTTTTGAGGTTATTTTGTTAACTTCAAATTTTTTCTTTGATTGCCTTTGATATCAGAGCAGTTTTCTACTTTCAACTGGAAATTAAAAAAAATAACCAGTGCTTCATTAAAATTTCCTCCATGGGATTTTTATTAGTTTTATTTACTTCTTTGCAATGTTTACTGTTTATTCCTTCTAAAATCACAAGAGATTTACCAAGATAGGCCTTCTTTCACCTTCTGGAAAGAATTAAACAAAGCTATATTTTTCAGCATGTTTGTCTAAAGACAGGAAAATTACAAGACATAGAAGCCTGAATGAAACTGGTGTGTCCTTTTCATCCATTTGCAGCATACCAAGTATCTTACTGTAAGAGTAATGTCTACTATATTGTAAATAAGTTGAATTTTCTTTACCAATTATCACATATGTTGACATATGTTTTAACATGTAATTCATACAAAAAGTGTTCATGATGTGGAAATGTTTGAACTCTATTCATGAGTTAAAACTGACACTGTAATACTATTTTCATGACATTCTGGATGGAAAAACAGTCTTCTACTGAAGAGCAGACAGTCAGATGCCCCAGCAGTGCTATGCTCGGTTTTCAGATGAATCCAGCCAGACAGACACGCTTAATCCTACACAGGTTCAAAGCCTCACCAGCGCACATGTGGCATCAACCTGACAAAGGTTAAAAAGAATAAAAGAAAAAGGCTCAAAGAACAAAGAGACATCTGTGAGTAATGTACTCATGTCTGTTGTATATCTTTTTTTTTTTTTAATGTGTGTACGTATGTGTCTATTTATACAGATAATATAATTCACATTTCATTGGTGGGTGTGGGTTCTCTCATCAACCCCACAGAGAATAACATGCTCCTTTTCTTGTCTGTGATTGCTGACTAAGTTTGGGAAA
>VUQJ01041307.1:0-12477 GCA_015108635.1 Andinoacara biseriatus | reverse complement strand
CTATTTAAAGTGCTAGCAACATCAACTTCTCAGCATTGGTATGAGTACCATCGGGTGAATGGGCAAAGAATACAAACTAAGGTATGTAGATGGACACACTGTTGCTGACACAGGTCAGCGTGGTGATTGGTGATTGTGTGTTTTTTTTTTTTTTCATGTTATAAATGTGTTATAAATGTATAAAAAGAGACAGCAGGTGGAGGTTTTGCTGAGCACATTTGTGAAAGTCCAACACTGGATGTTTGATTTTTTTATTTTTCCATTAGCATTACAGTTTTTTTTTTTTATATATATATATAACGTCTTTTTGTATGATTTTTTTAAGTGAGCAGAGAACTGAGAGTTAAGTGTCTAACATAATTACAGGTGGAGTTGTGTGTGTGTAGTTTTGTGGTCAAATGTTTCAGAGAAATTGGGGGGAAAAAAAATGGGATACAAACTTGTGTCATTTCTCCTGTTTTTTAAGTGGGGTTAGCATCCACGGAGTCACTCATTTTGATATATTTACAGCATTAAACACGCATCGCTGTTGTTGCTGTTTTCCAAAGACACGGCTAGCGCCCCCCCCAGGGTGTTCATGTGCTCAATTTCTTTCTTTACTGAGTCCGTCTACTGAGCCACATGGACATCATGGCAGTAACACAGAAGCATCCAGCATGTTCAAGTTTTTTTTATTCATTTCAAGAGTTCGTGCCCTTATCGCTGAAGAAGGGCTGTAACTGTATCACACAAAGCGTGTGCGACAAACATCTGGTGAGTTTCAACAACACTCTGAAATCGTCACGACACAGTTTGACCTGCGAACACGGAAATCACCGGTAATCGCCGCGATGACACGTCCGTCTTTTGCATTCAGCCGTCTGTTTCGTTGCGATGCGCTTTCCTTTTTTTGGATGTCACTCAAAGGTGTTCGAGGAGGTTCCCAGTAACGACTGTCTCTCTTTAATAATTGTGACTGTACTGAAGAGTTTGCTTACATCAACAGCATTTTCTATGAGGAGTCATCCATGGACACGAGGGGCAGGGACGGGAGGAAAAACGTCAGCCGATGTTTTCATTTTAGTCTGCAGAGCAACCGTGTTAACGAGTAAAGGGAATTTAAAATGCGGTGGCCACGCTGAGGTCACCGGCTGCTTTCACGATGCTTTTGTTTCCTTTTCTTTTTGCTTCTTAAACGACTTTTAGGAGTTTTTAAGGTGATTTTAAAGTCATGAATTTTGGCGGCTAATGGAATCATACTATATATATATATATATATATATATATGTTTTTAAAATCACTGTTAACAAGTGCCAGTGGATGCTAGCATAGCTAATGACCTGTTTCTCTCCTCAGCGCAGAGGTTCGTTACACAATCAGCAAAATGTATTTGCTTCAAACTACAACAACAAAAAAGAGCTCAATGTGAAAAATCGGTTACGATGGAAACCTGAGAGGAAATCCGTCGATGTAAACCACATATCTGACTGGCTCTGAACAATATAAATACTGTATTAAGCCTTATTTTATGCATGTTTTGTGTGTGGGAGTGGAAGTGCATATGTTGCCATTTTTTTCTCTCTCTATCGGTTCCACTGTGCTCGTCCTCATTTGCACCGTCAGTGTCGTCAGTATTGACAGAGGTATGAGTCCATGGGCGCAACAACATCGCAGTCAACACAAAAAAAGTGTATAATAGATATTATATATATAGAATAATGAAGATGACAAAAATAATAGCATCTCTGTGGGAGCAGAGCCGTGAGATGTGAATGTTTTACAGTCCATGCTTGTCTGCTGTGTGTTTTTAGATGAGCATGTTAATCACGAACCTCAAACTTTACTGTGTTTTCGACACAAATCGGCATCACGGTGTTATTATTACAGTCTGTTAGTCTCGGTCTAGTTAGCCTTATTTTCTGAAGCCTTATTTTTTTTTTAAGTGATGCACGAGATTTGTCACTGAAGGGTTCGGAGGCGGGGGTGGAGGCTCACTGACAGCAGCAGGGGGCGCTACTTTCAGTACGCTGAAGCAGAGATCCAGTTTCTTTTGTTCTCACATTCAGTGCCTGTCAAACGTTAGGAGGCATGGGGCAGACTAAACACTGGCTGCTCCATCGTTTAAGCTAGTCACACCCACGATAGCATCAGGACTATTATCCCGCCAAGACTGCAAACCTCACGGTTGTTTATTCCCGGTACAGCGGAGCTTCAGCGGAGGGACAAACGCTGTGCGCATAAACACTAACTCCACACGTTTTCCACTGAAGAGATCGAGTTTTATTTGCACACGGCTGAATTTTCGGAGCACAACATTGGAAATGCTGGTGCGGTCAATCGGACCCGTCCTCGCAAACATCGCCCCCCCCCTCCCTTTTTTAAAGCACAAATTCATGGTTTCATCTGAAATGTAACACGTTCTGTAACCACTGCCACACGTGCTTGGCGAGCGAGAGCCTTTTTATTTGTGGGTCCGCTGTTTGATTGTACACGTAAACATTGTCGTCATGTTGTTGGGCTGTTATGAGTTTCTATTTTTTTTTAAATACTGACAGTAATTTCATTCCATCCTAATCTCCTTGTTTTGTATTCGGTGTGTTTGAACATTCCACTGTAAATACTGTACATATGGCTGAGATTATAGGGTTTATTTGGGGACAGCCGCGTAGGGACCCTGTGGTGTAAAAATACCTATTTTGACTGCAAACATGGAGACTCAACGATGGATAGATGACGTTGATGCATAGCTTATTTCCAAAGTCCCACCTGAAAATGCTCCTCTAGTACATTTATTAATATGCCGGTAGTGGCTTCACTGTTGGGGGGGGCGGGGGGTGACGCATACAGTCTGTCGATGTAACGTATAAATAGAAAAGAAAGTCAAAAGAGAGAAACTGTCTGTATGCAGCCATGTGAATGTATATTTCTGAGGGTGATACCAATACAAAAAAAAAACAAACAAATCTATTGTTCAATTGTGATGACCCAGTGAAGTAACTTGTATTTGTTTTCAGCATTAAATGAGTTCAATAGTCAACAGCGTTCTGTCCCGACTCACTGATTGGATAGATGTGTGTTATCTGATTGAATATGGTTTATGTCTGCAGCACATTTCTTATTGCTGTGTATTGATTTTGGTAATTGCAGCTTTTTTCCCCCCAGTAGGTTTGACCAGTAATTTATCCTCGTCACCTCATGCCGGTGCTTATTTGGACTTTTTGTTTCTTCTTTTTTTTAATGATTATTTTTCTTGTGAGCCTTAAGTGTAAGAGACATGATCTGTTCTGTAAATAAATAAGACTACAAATAAATCAAATTTAACAAAGATAGATCTTGTTAGTAGAATATGTAACAACAATTTCAGAAAGTGTCCAGGCTGCAGCTTCTCTTTGATGTTCACCGCAGTTTGTTTTAACCTCATGATGCAAAAAAAAAAAAAATCACATATTATTCTGTAATTTCCTATAATGCATTTAAAGTTACTTTAGTGTACGGCGTGTCTTTGTTTTATGTGACATTAACACGAGACAGATAAAAGGATGCATAGAGAATATAATAAGAGGCTTTGATGGTTCTAACTGGAGTTTTTGGTGTTTTTAATTGGCGAGCAGAAACTGTCAGGCAGATGCTGATGTTGAGTTCAGTGCTTAATGAAGCTACAGTGATATGATGAGAGAGGCCCAGGGTAGAGCCAGGCAGATCTGTCTCAGACTGTGGGACTCAAGTGCAGACATCTGCATCGTGCACATTAAGAACAGCCCAGAGTTTGCAGCTGTTGCCATCCATTTGCTAAAAGAGCCCTTTGTAGCCCGGGGGCTTTGATGGCACATAGGCTTTTAACATGCACGGCCGCCGAGTTTTTTTTCTCCTCCCGATACAGCCGGGAGTGGAATTCTACAACATATCCTCTGTCAGAGTGCTTTTGGGATGAAATGGGGCTGGATTTCTGTTCCTCCCGGGTCCTCCAGCGTCTTTTACAGTGAGTGATGTCACTCCATTCAACGTGGATATTATGAAAGAAGGAGAAAAATGATCTGCGAGATTTTGGAGGCTCGCTGAATCTGGGTTCGGACCCGAGCAGCTGCGAGTTGTTGAGTTGCCAACAAGCCAAAAAAATATGGGTCTTAATGAGTTGAGGAAAGCGCGCAGACAGCCTAAGCCACGGGTCATTAAACTACAGTAATTAAATAGTTAATGATCACAGTGGATATTAATAAGCAATGCGTTGGGATGGGTTGAGGAGGAGAGCAGCACTAGTTTGTAGCTGTAAAGACACAATCCTATATAGCTATGATTTTGTTCCCCGTGAGGTTATTTCGGGATGGCGCGTAATAAAAATGAGTAACTCTGAAGGACACTTTCCCTCTCGCCTTAAAACTTCTCCAGACATTTAAACAATGCCAAAAAAAATTCCACTCAGTAACGTTTTATCAAACCAAAGTGTTCAACCGTCACACTTTGGTTTTCACGCGTTCTGTAGATAAAATCCTTTATTTTAGGGTTGCGATAGGATGAGCTGTTGTTTCTGCAGCCACTGTGAGGATGCATTTATTAACATCAGCTCGGAGCTCGTTAACGTGCTTCGGTTAGTGCCACGCTTTGCAATTTATTACCCAACATAGATACTGGTGTCTCTCAGAGGAACGAACGTCTTTGGCCATAAACTGAAGATTGCGCTCAATGCAAAAACATCACATTTAATGTGGGGAGGGCATTAATTATTGTGCCAGTCTTCCTCATGTGATGGTTGGACCGACAGACAGGACGGTGGACACCTCAGAACGTGTGAATATGTTCAAACCATCATCTATTTCTTCTCTCAGAAGCTCGTTTGATCTGCAGCTTCAAGGCACAATCAAAAAGTTCTCAGAAATGCGCCAGAAAAAAAAAAGGAAGCGAGACATACGGAGCAGATTTAAACAGACTTCCAGCAGGAGGCTGCACAGCTTCCAAGTTGGGAGCGGGACCAATAGCTGTGACCTTGTAACCCTGGGTGTCGCCGTGTAGCACCCTGAGGTGGCTAAAGGAGCGCGCTCAGCAGGACTTTCCTCACCGCATCAACACAATCAGCACCGGCCTCCCTGTGAGATCCTCCACTTCCCCAAAGTGAAAATCAAGCTGAAGATCCACCATTGTGACACAGCGGAGGAGAACCAGTGTGCATCACAGATGCAAGGGGACATCTCCTGAATGATCTAAAAATAACCCAGACATATTAAAGGAGACACAGCCAAAATTAAATTAGGAGGGGGGGGGGTGATTTTTAATGTCTGATTCCTGGCACTTTTTTTTTTTTAATTATGCCTTGTACACCTGACACGTCCTGTTACATCATTTTAATTGATACCTGCCAGGCAATTTAGATAGGACATCATCTTATCCTGTAACAGCCATATTCTAAGCCCCAGAGGCACCGCGTGCCACCAGGCAAGGCAGGCAACTGCTTGATCCTTGGGCCAATAGGGGGCCCCTGAGGGCCAACAAACACTGCAGCGACAGAGAGGCCTGACCTCCCTCAGAGGGCCCCACCTGACGCCACTCAGTCCCTCTGCAAGTGTTCAGAATTGTGCTTCAACAAAGCCAACGACCGAAAACGAAGAGGAGTCCTTCTGGGAGAGAGAAAGCAAGCGAGTGGTGAGTGGAGCAGATAATGATCATTAAATATGCTAAATATTTCAATGCTGCCGCTCGGTGAGGTAACATGAGGTCAGTGAGCAGCGGGTCTCCGCCCGACCACGATCACTCAGAAGATTCCTCTTACTTAATCTGCCACTTTCCTTTATTGGCATTTAGGTCCTTTCCCATAAAAATCAGCTACATTTATTCCCTATTTTCACCTTTTAACTAGTTATTTGGAACCAAAAACCTGACGTTGAGCAAACTGCTCCATGGGAATAACCAGCAAAGACACTCCCTCCTTCCCTCTGTGGTATTTTTCATCGGTCATCTGATTCCAAGTGTCCTAAGATGACTCGCGTCACGCTCCCGCTCCATCTCCTCCGTCCTGACTCTCAGTTCACTGTTTACGCCTCCTCAGATTTCGTCTCTCGGGCAACAAGTGGTGCGACTAATGTTGACGCGTTTCCCGTGGAGCGCTATCCAAAGGGAAGGCACGGAATTCAGAGGCACGTTCCTGCCATGACCGAAGTAGGAAAAAGGAACGATGGGAAAGACGCATTCAGATCTCACAGCCTTCTCTTCCATTCCCGGATCCGCTCCCAACAATGAGCCGCACAGCTGCAGCCGACTGTACGATCACGCCGAGACGACTATTGTTCCGGAAACATCAAAGCTCTCACCTGGCTCAGTGTTCCTGTCATGTTTAGAGCTGATATGGGGTTTGTCATCCATTTAGGGCTTTTTCAGCGCCTTTGTCTCTATTTGACATACATACACATGAACGTACGTACGTGTATTATGCATGTATCCTTAGTTATTTTGTATCTGATTCATGCTGTGCATCACTGTCCTCGCTAGCCCCCCCGTTTGATTGTGAAATGTGGACCCTGCCTCGAGCCTCCCGTGATCCAAACACAGTGTGGGACTGTATCCCGGCGACTCGGAGCGAAGCATTTCCACAGGAGAACATGATTCATGCCTCTGCAGCTCACAGGCTGGCCTGACCAGCCAGTGGACTCTTACAGAAACAATGACATCACCCCCCCCCACCACCACCACCACCTCTACCTCCACCTCCTCCCCCTCAGCCACAGGCACCGCTGCTGGGATTTAACTCAGGTCCCACTGGTGTTTTAGCTCCAGGTTCTCCACCGGGATGCACCATCCCTGGAAACTTAAAATAAGAGTGCAAGCAGCTTTAAACCCTTCAGTCTCGAAAAATAAATCAAAGGCTGCTAAAACAAAGCTCCTCGGATTATAATCCAGTGGGAATCATAACCACTAGCACACATTGCCCTCTGTAACCTGAAGCAAATTACTGGCTTCCAAACCACATGCAGCTCCACATGTCAGCAAAGCCGCCTCGTCTTGTATTTAGTGTAAGCAAACATTCACTGTTTTTATGGAAGATTTCGACTAAAGTGGAACTATGAAAATACTCTCCATCGAAAGCTTTTGGCACGCATCACGTGTTATTTAAAATAAACAGCATGCATGAGAGATGAACGGCGCGTATTCTTTGTATATGTCGTCGGTTTTGCGTTACAGAGCTGATGCATGAGCCAAACACTGAAATGAGACACAAATCACAAGGTCCGACTGATCGTCTGCAAGCTGAAAGGAATAATAATGATTTTATGTTGTGTATCAATGAATAATATAATAACATATCTCTTTAATTCTGCTGCCGTCTCTCACAGCAGTGACGTTTTCCAATCACATGCCAACACGTTCTCAAATATGTTTTCTGACATTGTTTGCCAAGTTTCGTTTTTGTTTGGTCGAACATGTTTCACATATAATCTGATCAATTAGGCGTGCCGTTTACACCCCCGCTGACGGACACAACAAGTGAATTCTATTTCCAGAAAATGTGAAATGATAATGAATTGGCAATTATTTGGATTAACCCAGGATCAATCTGCTGGAATTATTATTGCCTATTATTTTGTAAATGAGACGGCTCGTAACAAACTGCTCGGATCCTATGAATACATTTGTTGGCACCTTGAGGGATGTCTGCAGTAGCTGCTGGAGGCGCGCGCACCCACACACACACACACACACACACACTTTCAGAGCCAGTCATGGCGCGAGCAGCCCGACTATCCAGCTGCGTATTAGCGTTCTCCAATTAAACTCGGCCGTCCCAGAGCAGAACGAAAGGCCTAAACCCTCTGGTGAGAAAAGTGCTGACAACCCTCATCTACAAAGTCCTGCTGGGAAAACTCCGTCCCTGTGACCATTTACCCAGTGTCACAGACGTGTGTGTGTGTGTGTGTGTGTTTAGGGGAGCCGGAGAGGAAGTTCGTGTGCGTACCCTTCATCCCTTTGTTGACCAGCCTGAGTGACTTCAGACACACAATAACAAATTAAAGTTTGCGTGCATGAACACTAATTCTTGATTTAGTGAGAAAATATGTCCTATTTTCTGTGCTTTTGAAGTTGCACTGATCAGCTTTTCCCCTCTTTTTCCTTTGCTTTTATTCATCATCCAAATCTTGTCACAAGCTTAAATTAACAATAAAAAAAAGCAGTTTAAATCCCTGGAGGAGCATGGGCAGAGAGGGGCTGCACACTTGAGGCCAGAGAATATGGACACAATGTTCCCAGTTGTGCTGCAGAACAGGTCCAGAGTGTTCCTGTGTTGGTGATGCCATGATGAGAACATCCTTCAACATTTACCCTGCAGATTTATGCAGGGATCCCAATTCTGACTAAAGATACTATTATTATCATTATTTTCATAGCTAATATCACAAAATCATACACATGAACATGCTGCTGGGCACCGGCTGTATGCAGGATAACATTAGCGATGCCAGCGTGCTGCTGCACGAATCCGAAGAAAATGCATCACGGGATGAGTCAAATCTCTCTCAGCATCATTGTGTCAGTTGAAATAATAATAAAAAATATTAAATTCTGTCTCCCAGACATTAAGCCTGCCATGAAATGAACCTTCACCTGTTAAAAAAAATCACTGGAGCCGCTGATTGTTGAATGATTCATCAACCTGGTTAGCGCACACTTCCAGCTTCTGACAAATGGGACAAATGGGGTAAATTAAGAATCCAGTGTCTCCCACCCCCACCCGCTCTTCCCTCACTATTGACTCTCACAGCTTTATCAGTGTACATTAGTGTCAGTGCCACTCTACATTTAGACTAAGTGTGCCAGAGGAGGCAGCCCATCAGCACATACAGGCGCGCCTGTCGTCATGCACATCCAGTGACCCTGTGTCAGAAACAATCCTCATCAGCAGAGCCGTCAGGCCAACACTGTCCAGTGTTAGAGCACCGGGACGGCTCTCAGATTAGGAACACAATCTTGCAGGAAGTATACGGATTTAACCGTGAAACTGCACGTGTGTACGCGTAAACACACCAGCTTCGTGAGCCCAGCTGATGGAAATGCTACAGGAAGGACGTCCAAACTGAACTGGGTGCTGGAAACATTCCCCGACAACAAGGCCGAAAATTAATCATAACTAAAGAACATAATTAACGGCAGAAAAAAAGGGGAAAAAAAATCAGCTTTTGATGTCTCGCCTCGGTTTCCTTACCTCTACTTTTGCTGTTCTTTATAGTCAGACACACAATTGTGTGCGCACTTCACACAGTTGCTCATGTTTGATGTTTGCAAAATTCTTACCTGTGGGTGACGACGTTCCTACCGCAGCCCGAAGCTCCACAAAATGTGGAGTGTGCCAATTAAAATGTAGATGTGATTAGTTGTTAAAAGAGCAGCAGTTTTTGGAATAGATTTTTTTTTTTCCTTTTTGCTGCTGAAAATGAGACAGGCGCACAGAGATGTGAAGGCGGCGGAGAAAAAAAAGGGGAAAAAAAGCAGCGGGATCTGATTGCATGCGAGCCGGGATGTAAGCAGGTAGCTGCAGCAGCAACTTGCTTAACCACTTAATTATGTTTATGCACCAGAGGTCATCAGAGAATATTTAACGGAGTCCAAAGTTCCACGTCTAACACGCTTCGTGTCTCCGTGAATCTGTAGCTGTGGATTTGTGGGCCTTGACCCCTAAACTGTGATCTCTGAAGGCTCCAAATTACTGCTAACAAAAATAAGTCCCCTAATCTGCTACAAATGCCGGCGCGGAGCCAGCCATCGATTAGATCACAGCGCTGTTTGCAGCTCCATCTTTAAAAAGCCGATGCATGCAAAAATGCAAACAAACTAACTGATCTTACAGCAGAGCCGGTCACAACAAATCCCCCTGATGACGACTGCTGGGCCAGCTGCTACGACGAGTCACAACCAGTTAGCTGCCTCAGGAGGACTGCCCTTCCCCTGCAGCCGGTCTCACTGCCCAAACCTGAGGTCCACATTAGTGACGCTCACGCTGCTTTGTTTCCCGAGAGGGACCGAATCTATTGTAACTATTGAAAATACAAAAATTCAGGCTGAACAAACAACTAAGCAGCACTTCTGTCTTCACCGGGGCTATCACTAGTTTTTCCCAGGTGGCTGAAACAACCCGAGAAGACAGCAAGTGCACGAGCAGCCGCCGGCCTTCGGAAAGCTCGCACAGCCTCCCACCAACTCCTGCGTGCACGCTGCAGGACTTTTGCAGAGATCAGTCTGATTAAAGGGAAGAAATCCTCTGCAGCAGCATTATTAATCACCAGGCATTTACTGTACTTAGGTAAATTTATGTTTTCCTTATGATTTTTGATTGATGACTCCTGAGATTTGCAGACATTTTTTTTCCAAGCTTTAATTTGCTAATCAAAGTTAGAAATGCATTACCATAATTCATTCACACGATGATAACATGTTTATTTATATCTGTCTGCGCCTGAATTTGATGAAGGCGTACAAGCTGATAATCACTCGGGCCTTTTTTCTAAAGAGCTTTGTCATCTTGTTTTGCTGAGAAGTTGGCAGAAGCTGTGGCCTTCAAAGACATTTCTGATTAATTTTACTACTTGTTGATCTTTATTCATTACTTGGAGCGCGCATATTGTGCTGATTGCTTTGCATTAGCCACCCTCTGTGTACTCAGTCATCAAATCACTTTTATTGCTGTTGCACGTTGCCAAAGCGAACATTTTTAGTCAATGGGAATGTCTATGGTTGGAACTCGTTCCCGCGCAGCCGACTCGTTTGAAACTTTGATTAGTTTATCTATCGCTTACCGAGAGATCTGTTATTTCTTCCCATTACTGTAAAACTCAGCTGCTCGTATTATTACGTGCAGTAATTTCTTGGTACAATATTGCCCGGAAAGGCCCCGTGCCACCTCTGACACATGCATCCCAATGCCTTTAAATCGGTCTCTGAAAACCGGACAGAAAGCAGTGGATGAGTCAGTCTTCATGTGCAGGTATTGACAGAAGGACTTCCTGCCATGAAGCGTCTTGTTGAAGGGAAATGTGATACAGTCGTGTTGATTTAACAGGTTTTTCTCCTTCTAATGAATAGCCGTATGCAGTAAAAGCTTCCTGTCTGAAGATCAGGTTGGTGAAGATCAAATTAAACAGCACCAACACAAAAAAACGTTCGAGGATCGTGTTTCTGCGCCCGAATGTCGACCGTGTCACATCTAATTTCTTTATTTTTGAACTCTTTTTAAGAAGAAAGACAGGAGCGTGTTGAGTGAGTCCTTACTGTACACGCAAATATTGTTGGTCTTCACCTATTCAGACGGGCTCTGCTTTGTGCCACCGTTTCAGTGACAGAGCTGAGAGATGTTGGCCCGTGAACGGCCCCGCGGCCACAAACTGCAGCCCTACATGTGCCGGTGACACCGGGAGAAGAACGAGCTGAAGAACAGCCGACGAAACGCATCCGTCAGCTGCTCTGTGAGAAGGATCTGAAACAGCCTCTGTGGCGCTGATTTTTTTTATTCCCTTTCATTTGTCAGCTCAGGGGCGACCTGCTGCTGCTGACCATCGTTTATCTGCTCATAAACGATCATCAGCAGGTTTTATTGCTCAAACACACCCCATATATAAGTTAATAGAAACAGATGCATGGGGAAATGTTTTGTTTGAATATATTTGTATATATTTATCGTGCCATTACAGACTGGTTCTGTCCACACGATACTATTTAAAAACATTACATATTTAAATAGTTACATTAAAGGAGCTGTATCATGCTTTTGAATCCTTCCTTTTCATATATAAATCATTCACTTGTGGTCTCTATAAAGTAGAGCTGCAATGCTTTGGTCCCAGTTCCTCGTTATTGTAGCTCCACAGACCCCACATTGACCCCTTTTCTGACACCCGGCTCAGAGAGTTCAACTCCGCCCCGTTCGGCTAATATTGTAGTTTGATAGCAGCGCTACGATTAGCTACCTGCAGAAAAAACCTTTACTCACAATATGAATGAAGTAAACAAAGCCTCGACAGAGGAGTTAGCTAGCTAGCGTCAAGAACGTCACTGAACATCACTGAATCCCAAGACAAAAATGGCAAACACAAAGCCAAATAAAGTTATTCAAAACATGCAGTATTTATACCCTCAAGGAGCTACAGCTAGCACACAGCGCTAACAGAAGGCACAATGCTACCATCAAAACAATGGCCAGGACGTCACATCAACACACAAAATTTGTCTAAAATAAAGTTTGTTGCCATTTTTGCGTTATTTGGAGCTTACCGCTTTGCTGTGTCTGTGGTGGTTTCTGTAGAGAGAAGAACTGACCCCTCAATCAGATAAAGTTTTTCAGGAAATCCCTCTTTATACTGACAGAGGTTGCTGAAACTCCTTTCCCCACTGATGTAGGTACATTTCCCAGAGAGTGTCCCTGCGTTCACCGGAGGAGCTCCAGGGGAGCGCTGTGATGAATTTTAGCCGGGCCAGAGTGCCTCTTCCCCGGGTTAGTGTGTGGAGACTGTCCCTGCGTTCACCAGA
>VUQJ01041305.1:2671-18152 GCA_015108635.1 Andinoacara biseriatus | reverse complement strand
GCTGGATTTGGGGTGAAACCCTCCATGCATGGTAAGGAGCTTTCTTGTTTTGATGTTAGTGGCTTCTATTTCCTCCTTCAGCCAGCTTATTATCCCAGCAGGGTATCTGACAGCTGGCAGGGCGTAGGTGTTGATTGCCCGGATCTTGTTATTTATTTATTATTCTTATTTTCCTGTAGGTGTAGGTGTGAAGTAGGTAAATCACTGAAGACACATTAAGGCTGTGTTACACAATACTTTGCAGGACACAACTGCAGTGCATTAGAGGGTCTCGGTGTATTTGTAAAGATACAATAAGTTACTTTATTTTCTGAGTGTCCTGTGGATAGAGGGCTCCATAAATCGGGTTTCAAAGAGTGTTGTCTCCATCCAGCACTAAAAGGTCTCTGAGAAATGAAAGCAGAGCAGCAGTGTGTCGAAGTCACTGTTTGATTGTTCTTGGGTCCTCCTGTCAAACATGTTTACACCGCAGTGTTTCACCAATCAAAGAAAACTGTTGTTCTCTCAGTCCAACAGGTGGAGGTGGAGTCAGGGGTGGAGTTTATCCAGCTGCCCTGCAACACCAAATATCACCTGGTTAAAGATGCTAAAGTGGAGTGGAAGGACAGTTCATCCAGGATGGTCCACGTGTATGAAAACGGCTCTGACCAGCCTGAAGAACAGGACCGGGTTTACAGAGGGCGAACAAAGATGAATGAAGACCTGCTGAAAACTGGAGACCTCAGTCTGACACTGATAAACCCCACAAAAGAAGACACAAGCACTTTCACCTGCAACATGTTAAACAAGGAGGGAAACACCCTGATGAAGAAAACAGTGGAGCTCAATGTCAGAGGTCAGTGCACAAATCACACGAATGTACCTGAGCTGGCTGTAGGTGTGGAATAGGTAACCCTCTGAGTGGACAGTGAGGCTAGAAAGTGCTACACAAACACCAGCACATTTCCAAGGTGCATTTCTTTTACCATCACATTAAGGTATAAAGTGGCCACCATAGGTTTAAGTCAAATCTGTAATCAGTGTTGATGGTGCTCTTGTTGTGCTTTATCGTCTCTCCAGTCTCACAGGTAGAGAAACCTGCAGGGGTGGAGTCTGTCCAGCTCACCTGCAAAACCACAGCTTACCTGCCTGAAGATGCAAAGGTGATGTGGAAGGACACGTACAACAGGAAGGTCCACGTGTACCAGGACGGTTCTGACCAGCCTGGACAACAGAACCAGGTTTACAGAGGGCGAACAAAGATGAATGAAGACCTGCTGAAAACTGGAGACCTCAGTCTGACCCTGGAATACCCCACAGATGGAGACACAGACACCTACACCTGCACTGTCTACAGCAGCGAGGGAAACACCCTGATGAAGAAACAGGTGGAGCTCAATATCCCAGGTGAGTTAGCGCTGTAGTTTCTTGGACAAAGACACAGTTTTGGTAATGCTGCAGCACAGTGGATTTAAAATGAAACAATTAATAAAAGGGAGGTTTAGACTTTAAACTTTAATTTGAGAGCTTTCCTTTATCTTTAGAGGCTCAGCAGTACTCTGCAATAACACAGAGTGAGAAGCAGTGGCAGGTGTTCCTTCCAAGTGTTTAACTTGTATCTGGAAGCCGTTCACTGGAACACTAACCATCAGGTCCAAAGAGATGATGCAAAAGACAGGAGGGCATCACTAGACTGAAAAACAGAAACCTATCAGAGAGCTGTGGGAGTGGCCAAATCCACAAAGGCCTGAAAGGTCACACAACACAACTAAAGTGGACAATGACAGAATTATTTCTTTGGTTAAGAACAACAACTTCACAACATCAAGCAGCTCAAGAAGACTCGAGGAGCTTTGTGATCTATAATGCAGAGAACAGGACAGATGGCAAGTTTGGCTGCTAATGAACACAATAAACGTGTGTTTATTAATGATGTGTCGACTGATGTGTTCAGGCCTGTAATCTCTGCTCAGCCAAATGCTCCAAAACTGATTGGACAGTTTCACAGTGCAAATGGAAAATGTCCCAAAGCAAACTGCAACAATAACCCAAAAGTTATTTCTGTAATGTGTTATTCTTCAGTGTCCAAATCAGTGACCTGATCTCAACACAACAGAGCATGCTTTTAGTTACTGAAGGCAGAGAGACCCACAAACAACAGCACATGTAGGTAGCTGCAGTAAAGTCCTGGCAGAGCATCTCCAGGGAGGAAACTCAGTGTTTGGTTATAGTACAGGTTCCTTCAGGCAGTCACTGACTGCAACACTTCTGTTAAACCCTTCAAACAAATGTTGATTGTTTGATTTAAAACCCACTGTGGTGATGTACAGAAGCACAATTACAACAACAACAACCAAAAAAATCCCATAATTATAAGTCTTAACCTTATTATAAGTACTGGGGCAACACTGTTGGGCAGTGGGTCGAAGTGCTGCCCCACAGCAAGGTCTCGGAGACAAGAGGGTCGGGGCATTATGGAGCCAGCTGCCAGCACCCAGCCAAAGCAGTTCACTGATAGTGATGTACATGCGTCAGCTCACACAAATCACAGAGAGGACTGGGGGGGAGAAGAGCATCTGGTACACGTTGACCCGGAGAGATGAAGATTACCAGCCTCAAGGCCGGCTGGGGAGCCGAATTCCTGATAGTGCAGATGTTGTTTTGGAACAGGCTGCCTTCAGTTCACTGGGACCGCTCAGTAATCCAATAATCCAAATTACACGGGTACCGTCTTCGCTGTGCAGAACCATGCACTATCTCCAGATCTGATCCTTCTCACCAGCGAGCACGTTCTCAGCTGGACTACAGGTCCAGCTTACGGCTCAGGTCCATCAGGTTTTAAGTCAGAGTCTGTACGGCTCTGCACAGCCCATCCAATTGATTCTGCATTCTCGGCAGATGGCGAGCTGCAGCCCAGATTTTCTTGATTTCCCTTCCCGGTAAATCAGGTGTCCTCCAAAGCCAGATATGAGAGATCCCGTTACCAAAAAGCCGAATATGTAGACGTCCTCCACGTCTTCAGCTGACAGCTCTGCGAGACACACAAGGAGCCCCACGAGTCGATGACATAGCCGACCGGGTCAGTTCCACTAGGGAAAGCGGGTTCCCCAATCTCATAGTGGAGAAAATATGATCAGTGGTGTTGAGGGCCCAGTTCACCAGATTCATGTTGCTTCTAATCTTATTCTTGCTTTGGTCAGTGTGTGAGCGAGGCTCTTACAGCAAGCAGGAAGAATGGGGAAGGCAGGAGAGAGAGAGATGTGACCGTCTCAATCGGAGAGCAGGAGGGATCACTGACTATTCTAAATTGGCCATGGATATGGAGGAGATTCAGTGCTTGATGTGGATAAAATCAACTGCAATATGAATATACACTGTATAAACAAAGCTTTTGGGCCATCCACCTATTACACCTGCAGAAGCTTTATGAGAAACATGGAAGGTGGGGAGGACCCTCACGGAGGGAGGATGCTTGAGACATATGGCAGACTAGTTAGTAACCTTGGAAACTTCGAAAGATCCAAGAAAGTGGTGTGTGAGTTTTTGTGGTGGGCTTTTAGAGGAATGTCTTTACAATCAGATTCTGACCTGCACGACAATGCAGAGCAGGAGTCTTCTTGCAGTCCACGATGCAGGAGTTCGGAGGAGGGCCTGTTTATTCCGCCTCTACACATGCTACAGCTATAGTTACGAACAATAGAAAATGCAAAGCCAAGAAAACGTTGACGTTCCTTTGTAGTGGCAGGAATGGACCATTCTAGCACAGCCTTGGCCTTTACCAGGTCCGGCTTCACCCAGCCCCTCTCAATAATGTACCCCACAAATTAAATACTGTCAGAGTGGAACTCTTTTTCAGCTTTAACACTTTGTTAAAGCTTTAACAGGTGTTGGAGTACTTGTTGTATGTGTTTGCAGTGCTCCTCGAGGCTAACTGGATTACCTGTGTTGAAGGGTTGTTTTGTTGTGTTTTTTTCTCTTCTGAATATTGTGTGCATACAACTAACATGGGCTGTTTTCCTTCCATGTCTGAGGGTGGTAAGTCCTGCTTACTTGCACCCTTTGTGAGGTTTCTGAGTCTTACACGTGGCTGGCACCCCTAAAACCAAAACCAAAGCAAACCATCACAAGTGCCACTCAACCAATTCTGCTCTGATCTGCTTCTGTCCTTCAACCTTCCCCACAGCTCTCAAACCTGCTGCTGCTGATGTACAGCTCATGTTGTGTTTGTTGTCCTCTCAGTCTGTCAGGTGGAGGTGGAGGAGGGGGCGGAGTCTGTCAAGCTGCCCTTCACAACCACAGAAAACCTTCCTGAAAGGGCTACAGTGAAGTGGGACCGCCGAGAACCCGAACCACCGATGAAGGTCCACGTGTATCAGAGCGGCTCTGACCGGCTTGAAGAACAGCACCAGGATTACAGAGACCGAACAAAGATGAATAAAGACCTGCTGAAAACTGGAGACCTCAGTCTGACCCTGAAACTCCTCACAGAGAGAGACAGTGGGAGATACAACTGTGTAGTTTATAGCAAGGATATCTGGAGAAACAACACAGTGCGCCTAAAAGTTAAAGGTTTGGTTTTTTTTTATTTCTCTTTGTTTGCTTGTTTCATCGGTTGTGTGTCTCTGACTGTCTTGTGTCTCCTCTGCAGGGAGAGCTCAGGTCCAGGATCAAACAGGGATCATCAGGAACAGAAGCAGCTCCATTGAAACGACTCCTCTTGTACAGAATTCATTTAATTTGGATTAATTTAATTTAATTTTAATTTGTCTTAGCACTGAAAGAATAGTCACTGAAAGTATACTCTTTGAAAGTACTTCCTTTACAAGTAAAAGCATTGTACACACTGATTAAGATAAGATAAGATAAGATAAGATAAGATAAGATAAGATAAGATAAACTTTAATGATCCCACAGCGGGAAAATTACAGCAGCTCAGTACAGAGAAGAATATAAAGATGAATAAAATGAAACAAATTAAATAAAAGAAAATAGAAAAGAAAAGGAAACACTATATACATAAAATATAACAACAATACACATATACATAAACACACATGTACATTAAAGACACTATATACAGATATCAAACCGATATACTTAAAGTACCAGTTTAGAGCTGAGGGGCCTGTACTTTACTCTACCTTATTGACATTTATATTGTACTTTAAACTATATATTTGATGTCTGTACACCTTTTACATTATGACCTGATGTGTTGTAATAGTTTAGAGATTTATGGCTGATTTTAAAAATAAAAATGTAATTAACATTATTAATTGCCACTTTGGAGAACTGCCGAAGAGCTGAGGAAGAAAGTGACGTGACTCGAGTGTCGAGTTTCATAATAGCAGAACCAAATAACCTTAAAATGATGGCTGATCAATCAGTTTGATCAGTTTGTTCTTTGATTATTGATCAGTGATGTCAGAGTGACCACTTACATCACCATGGTAACCGATGAGTTTTCTTCTTTTGCGTGTCGGTTCTGATGTAGTTGGGCCGTACCATTTAAATCTGAATAAAGAAAATATAATATTATTAATAATAATAATAACAACAAGAGAAGCATACAATACTGCCCCTCTTGGCACAGCAATGCTGTTTGGCACAACAGAGCATGCAGACAATAATTTTGCTTGCTTAAGCTGCTGGACCGCACAGGTTTTGGTGACATGTGTAAGCAGTGTTTAGTTGGACAGAGCGACCCAAAACTCAGCAGTTGTGTCTGGAAGAGTATCTGGGACCAAAATCTGAGCCAAATCAAATATGTGGATGGATCTGTTGTAGAAACCTGTTGGAAAATAAGCCCTCCATTTAATTAAGTCATACTGTGATTGTCATACAGTTCTGTTAGTGTTACGTTACGTTACGTTGTTATTTCCCCAAACCCTCTGGACTCTTTAGGGGAATCCAACATATTTTTTACACTAAAAAGGTTAATGACTAAGGGTGTCCTGTGAGAGAAGAAAATAAGAATATAAGAAGAATGTGCTCTTGGCAGTGAAACCCAGGAAGAGTGCTGGACCAGGCGGAGTACCTGGCAAGGTGATCAGAGCGTGTGCCCACTAGCTCACCCTGATTTTCATGATGGATTTTCAACCTCTCCCTGGCCCAAGCAAAAAATATAGCAAAATATAGTGAAAATCATTTCAAGTGATGTAGACTGGCCAAGGAAGAATATTACCCTTCCAACTGTAATTATCATCCTAAAAAACCTTAGCACATTGCAGTATTCCTCACAGATGCCAGATAAACCTAAAAATAAAGTCTCCACTGTAACATATCGCAGCAAAAATCAAATACTGTGAAATTTCCTCAAGGTCCTCAGGATCAATGCTGTGGTCATCAACTGCTCTGTCTCCAGGTTTTGTCAGCCAAGCTTGGAGATCATGAAAGTGTTGCTCAACACTGTGAGAACTGCAGGGGCTTGAAAATATCACAGTGGTACTCAGAAGTATTTTGTCAAATTGAGAAAGTGACCCTGCTGATGTCAGCAGCATTTTTGCACAGAGATTTGGCATTTCTCAGTACATGGCTGAGTCACCGGAGTAGTATTGGCAGACTGAAGTCTGTGGCTGTACCTTTACCAGTTAATATTCTATAGCAACACTGTAGCAAGCTGCTGGGATTGGTCTGACAGCCAGTTAAAGTGCCTGCATGAGAACCATGGAACCATCACATATGACCTTTACTGGAGAGATGTTTTTCTGACCATGCTGTCTCATGTGGTCTGTTTGGAAAGCGCTAAAGACATATTGGACAGAGGCAGTTGTGTGATCACATGTTGCAAAGGTAGCAACGGGGAAAGGTGAGCCTCCCTTCTTGGGATTTCTAATGAGGAGTTCATGAATGTAAAAATGACATTTTAATGAAGCTTCCTGTGGCATCCATATCGATAATGTCCTCTCTGCAGTGTGCTTTATTTTGACCACAGCAGCACTCCCTGAGGGTGAAGGAGAACCTTTAGGAGCACCTCTGTGGGGTCATCAGTCCTTCGTTTTACTATCATCTCAAGACTTATGGTTTCATTTTGGTGTTTTCTCTGCTCTTTGGGTCATGTCCAGGAAACAGTTTTCAGCACTCCTGATGAAGGCGGCTCATTTCTGCACCCAGGTTCCATGACAGGTTCTTTGATTTTCTTAATGTTCTCAAGATGGAGTTCTTGGGGATGCCTTGTGCAGTAGCTCGTATATTTTCTGTTGGGTATTGGCTCTCACAGGTCTCCTTCTCACCCTTTATTTCCTTTCCTGAAAAGGACACGTTTGCCTTCAGAGTCATCTCACTTTGCACAATTACTACATTTGTTGCACAGTCACGTGACTTTGCAACAAATGTAGTAAATGCACAGGCTACAGTCTATACAGTACTGTATAGACTGTAGCCTGTGCATTTGAATACAGGCGAATGCCTCTGAGATCCTGGAGCTTTACTCTGTGTCCAACAAACCCAAAACATCAACAGGGATTTACTGAGCGAATACCTCTAGATATGACATTTGTCCATTGCAGCCCCTTGAAGTGATCTTTGTTTTGGGCTCTCCGAAAATTTGCCCAGGTACTATGTGAAATTCACAAAAAAAATGGTAGTGCCGGTGTCACAGTTAGGGCTGTGTGGCGAAGAGGGGAGGACCCAAATGCAGGACGCGATATAAAAGAGCTAAACTTAAACAGTATTTATTTACTGGATCATAAGTCAAAACAAATAAAATTTCAACCAGGGCAAGAACAAAGAACACAAAGAAGCCTGGGAGAAAGTAGAAAAACAAAACCAGAAAACACACAGATATATAAAATAAAGACAGAGAGGATGGTTCACCTATATTATTATGCTTGTTTAAATATTTAAGTGTTCAACAAGAGTAGAAAAGCACCATATAAGAACTAGTCCATTTAGCAACACGGGGAGAGCAGTGAGGCAGACCCAGCCAAGTCAGGCTGAGTCTCTCCAGCTCCATCCTCCATGTGAAATCGAAGCTTGTATCGGTGTGTGCTGGCTGAACCCAGCCAACCCACCAGCTAGCTAGCAAAAATGAGTAGAAGAGAAACAAGCTCAGAGCTCACACTGATTCAGCGATATGGTGAGTTATATTTTTCATGTGCTTTATAAAGTAAAAATCGACTCAGTCGAAGTTGCACAAACTGGATTTTCACTCTAGTCAGATGGCTTCTGCAGGTCTCCATTTTTCCTGACATTAATTCCAATAAAATTATCACCTAAATCAGTCGGACCTACCTCAGATGAAAAATCTGCCTCCATTGCAATACATTTCCAATTAGTTGTGATCCATAAGTCGAATGAGTTTAGCGCTAAAGCCCTCGTCAGCTCACGTCACTTCCATGCATCGGCTCGTTCATGCACAACTGCTCACACTAAGAACTCCTGGAGATCGCTGTAATGTCTATCAGTTAATTTCTCTGGAGACAATCATGGCTAGTGCAGCAGGCAAGTGTAAGCTACAAACTCACACTTACAAGCAAAACTATGAGATTCTGAAATTAGATATTAGATATGTCAAATATTTGGAAGAATCAGATTTTATCTGACTTACACTTAAGATGGACTTTTTAGTAGGCCGGAGCCCCCGAAGGGTTATAATCAGCTTGGTCCTAGAACCACGAAATTCATTTCAAGACAAACCAAAAATCCTCTTGGAGCACCCCCATACAACAAACAGGAAGTCGGCCATCTTGGCCTGAACTTTGCCCTTTGCCAACTCAGCGATTATGCACACCTCATATTTGAACCATCTCCTCCTAGGGGGTTACACCTACAGACACCAAAATGGCTCAGCACAATCTACACAAGTAGGACATCAAAAAGTTATTCGGGATTTAAACGGTCTTGTCACAAAAGGGCGCTGAACTTGGCCTTCGTTTTTGCCTTTTTTGGCCTCACCTTTTCTGTCATCACTCGTGCATGCCTTACCCGATTTGTCCCAAACTTTAATAGCTTATTTTCAGACCCAGCATGAATCCATAAATGGAGAAACAATGGCAATTCCTGCAATAGCGCCCCCTACATATGCTGATCACAATCAAGGGTGTCAGCATTAGAATGGTGATTTTTGGGTGATCGTCACAGTCAAGGAAAGTGTCAGGAGGATAAAAGCACACTGGTGCATGTGTTTTGGGAGTGCCCAAAAATCTACGAATATTGGTCATCAGTTCATGAAATCTTAGAGACAATAGTCAGCCAGAATATATCCTTTTGCAGCGGGCTCTATATTCTCAGGGACCCTTCATCATTTTTACCTTCATGTCTTTCACAATGGGTGCAGAAAGCTATCATGTTGGGGAGGAAGCTATTAGCACGGGAGTGGAGGGGTCCTTCTGTCCCCTCTCTAACCCAGTGGTAGAGCTCCCTGGGCCAACTTGCTGCCCTAGAGAGATTATCTTATAGCTTGCTAAATAGGATAGAGGAATACAACAGAAAGTGGTCCCACTGCTTTTCCCTTCTAAGTTAAATGGCATCTCCAGCTCAAACGTGATCTGTTTGAATTTACCGTAATGCTAAAATATAGTAATATAATTAATATAATTACCTCATCTGTATTTTAGAGCATTATTATTTTATTTTATTTTGGGTAAATTTTCTGTTTGTGTTAATTAAATTATTATTCTTTAGTGTGTTTTGTTTATTAAGTAGTCTTTTTTTGTTCTGGAGCATCCACAAGAATTAACTTTAGTCTTTAGTTTAGTCTGTGCTATGTTAAGTGTGGACCTGCAGTATATTTTTCTTTATGGAAAATCAATAAAGCTTAAGTCAAGAGAAAAACAAGTTATTTGTATGAAACTGAAAGATGACTGCAAAAACAATTTTAAAAATTCACCTTATCTGGGAATCGGAGGGCATTCTTTCCCTGCCATGAACCCTCTAGCTTTAAGTAATGCAATTTAGTATCTGGAGCCAAACATCCTGGCAGACTGACACGGATCAGTTCTGAGGAAGGAGGAAGCCATTCAGTTTCCTCATAGTTTCTCATCTGCTCACACGTTGAGGCTGCAGCACCGCCTCCAGCTGGAGCGCTCAGGTGTGAAACTATGAGGAAAGCCAAGCTCCTCCTCTTTCCTCAGCCGTGTGGCCGGCCGGACTTCATTCCACAGATGAGCTTTAACAAAGTGTGAAGCTGAACTCTGAGCTGTGACAGTGTGAGCAGTGTGAGAGTGTCAGTAGATGATGAGCTGCTGAAGGGCTTTGAAAGAGGAACATGAAGATGTTGGTGGTGTTTGTGATCCTCCTGCACGGTAAGATAACCTTCCTCTTCTTGGTGGCTTTGAGAGGAGCACATGTCCATCATGGGCAGAGTGACTGTAGAAGTTCTGTCTTGTCCTTGCAAATAATGTGACCTGCAATTTCACCATGTGGACACTGATACAGACTCATAGCATGCATCTGATTTAAGTTTGTTTCCTCACAGTTTCCCAGCATGTCCTGGCTGTGGTGGTGGAGGTGAACAAGGGAGCAGAGTCTGTCCTGCTGCCCTGCCAGTACTCGGGTGTTATTTCTGAGAAAAATCCCACAGTGACGTGGACACTCAACGGCCTTGAACCAAAATCTGTCCATATACAACAAGAAGAAAAAGATGATTTTAACAGGCAAAACCAGCATTACAGTGGACGCACATCAATGGTACCTGATGCTCTATACACTGGACACTTCAGCCTCACTCTGAGAAACCCAGAACTGACTGACAGCGGCATCTACACCTGCTCCCTCAGTGATGAAAGAAACAAATGGCACCTGGCAGATGTAGAACTGCTGGTCAAAGGTTTGCAGCTAAGCCCTAGTTTAAAAATCCTGTAGTAGATCTAGCTGTTTTTACTATGCAGAACCCTCTTGGTCCCTAACTATGATCTGACTAATTCCTAGTAATAATTATCAGATGTAAGATAAACTGGTCAGAAAAATGTAGTGCAATCACAATTTCAGTGCCATATTCTTCTTGGCAATGGCAGTTTTATTTATATAGCACATTTCATGCAAACGCAGTGGTCTTAACATGGAAGATAAAAACATAAAAACTTGTGCTGGTTTACAGTACCTACAGTATACAGCAGAGTGAAAACAGCAAAATATAATAAAGTAACAAAAGTACTGAGTGTAGGTGTAAATCAAAAGGTTTTGCGTGTGTTTCCAAATGTACACTCAGCTGTAACTGATCTCAGGTCAGCAGGCAGGCTGTTCTCAGTCAGTTTGAGATGGGAAAGCTCTAACCTCAGATCGATTTGCAAGTGGTAGAAAGCAATTCTTGTAAACTCGTTGATGTGACAATCCAAACTGAGATCACTGTCCAGAATGAGGCCAAGATTCCTGACAGGGATAATAAATATGAACAAATGTTCAGATTTTTGGACCAACAACAAATATTTCTTGTTTCTGTTCAGTTCTAAGAAGCTCATTACTTTATGAACAGACCTTAAATCATCCAAGGAAAATGAAAAGTGCAACTGTGTATCATCTGCGTAAGAATGGTAGGCTATAGTATGATTCTTTGACAGCACCAAGCGGGAGCATGTAAGGACAGACCCCCGAGGAACCCCTGATTGAATTTTTATTTGTGTAGATCTAAAATTAATACATAAAAAACCTCAACCCTTTAGATATGATAAGAGCCAATAAAGAGCATGTTAAACCAACTGAGTTATGAAGCCTTTGAATTAGGATGTAATGATCAGCAGTGTTGAAAGCAGTGAGATTAAACAGGAGTAAAAGTGAAACTCTCCATGAGTCACTATTGATCTTCAGGTCACTGATGACTTTAGTTAGAGATGTTTCTGTGCTGTGATTGGATCTGAACCCTGATTGGTCCTTATCATGAAGACTGTTAAAATCAGAATCAGGTTTATTTGGCCAAGTATGTTTACACACACAAGGAATTTGGTTCCGGTTGGTGGTGCCTCCTAGTATTATACAGTGTCCTATAAGTTAACTTAAATGCTATACAATATACACACACAAAATACACAATATACAATACAGATCTGGGAAATAAACAATATGCAAAGTCTAATAAATAATAAAATAAAATGAAGTCGTGTGCGGTGGATAGAAAAAAGTGTAACAGAAATGTTTGTAACATAACGGTAACAGAGTAGAGAGTGTTATTGATCAGCTGTTAATGAGTGTGATGGCATGAGGAAAGAAACTGTCTGGTGGTTTTTGTGTACAGTGATCTGTATCTCCTGCCTGAGCACTTGGCTGAAAGGTATTAATGCAACCCAGTGTCACAGCAAAGCGTGTAATAGACACGCTGGTCCACTGTGTACATTTCATGCTTTGCCTCTCGTAGCCATGAAATCTGCACACATGCAGAAGTTGCAGTAACTTCCAGTATCTTGCAGTAACTTGTAGTACCATCGGGGTGTGTTATTATTATATTATTTAATTTCCAGCTAACTTTCTACCACCTTTCTGTTGATTATCAGCCATTTTTATGATACTACATATTATTATTATTATAGTTATTATTGTTGTTGTTTAACAAAAACAAAAGATGACACTATAGGTGTATGGAGGCCAAATTTACATACATATCAGGCATCTAGCTTTTTGGCTTAAAATAAAATATCACACCTTTGTGGTACTGCAACTTCTGCATGTGTGTACAATTTATGCCTCGGACAAGCAAAGCATGAAATTATACAAGGTGGACCAGCATGTCTATTACACACTTTGCTGCTTTGAGGGTTGAATGTGGACACTGAGCTTGTGGCAGTAATTTGATCAGAATGTGAGGCAGCAGTCTAAGCAGAGAAGCCCAGATCTCTCTCACCCCATCCACCTTCTCCAGGTCATCTGGGGGACCCCAAAGTGTTCCCAGGCCAGCTGAGAGATATAATCTCTCCAACGTGTGATGAGTCTACCCCGGGACCTCCTCTGGTGGGACATGCCCGCAACACCTCACTGCTCTACAAGTGCAGCTCTATTTTAAAAATTTGATTATAAAAACAAGCAACAGACAAAACAGTCAGTTTGGAGGGAGCGTGGTTAACAGACACGGAGAAAAAGCCTGAGGGGAGGACACTCAATGCAAAAAAAACATTTTTAATCAGAATATAGCATCAACTAAACCTCTGGCTCAGTTAAGTAGCAGAGGAGGTTGTTAATCAGTTTCAGCTGCTTTGGTTGCTGCTTCCAGTAACGCAAGTGTCTCAGAGCATGGAGGAGATTCCAGGAGACAGGCAGTTCCTCTAGGAGAGCTGGACAGGGCCTCAGAAGGTCCATAACCCATCAGCAGGACCGGGATCTGCTCCTTTGTGCAGGAGGAACAGGATGAGCTCTGCAGAGCTACAAAATGACCTCCAGCAGCTGCTGGTGTGAATGTCTCTGAGCAAACCATCAGAATCAGACTTCGTGAGGCCTGAGGTCCTGAGCTGTGCTTACTGCCTGACACCGTGGAGCCTGACTGGCATTTGCCATAGAATACCAGAACTGGCAGGTCCACCACTGGGATACTGTGCTGTTCACATGTAAGAGCAGGTTCACCCTGAGCACATGGGACAGACCGAAAAGGGTCTGGAGAAGCTGTGGAGAATGTGATGCTGCCTGTAACATCGTTGAGCAAGATGGTTTGGTGGTGGGTCAGTGGTGGTCTGGGAGGGACACACAGAACTCTGCAGGCAGCAGCACCCTGACTGCCATCAGGGATCAGGATGAAACCCGTGGACCTGTCAGACCCTACGCTGCTGCAGTGGGTCCTGGTTCCTCCTGGTGCCTCATGTGGTGAGAGTATGCAGGCAGTTCCTGGAGGATGAAGGAACTGATACCATTGACTGGCTCACCTAAAACCAATAGAACACCTCGGGGACATTATGTTTCAGTTCATGGGGTGCCGACAGGTTGCACCTCAGACTGGTCAGGAGCTCAGTGATGTCCTGGTCCAGATCTGGGAGGAGATCCTCCAGAACAGCATCCATCGTCTCATCAGGAGCCCCAATTCATGTCAATGACTGTGTTTCTTTAGATCATGGCATGATGTTTGAGATCCATTGGTTCACTTCACTTTGTCAGACAGGCAGTCAAATCTAAAAATGTGGCCAATCACAATAAATTCATGACTTAACAAATATGTTTTTCACACAGGGCCAGGATGAATAATTTATGCATTTTGCATTTTGTATTTACTAAGGTTATTTTTGTCTAATATTTAAATTTGTTTGATCTGAAACACTGAAATGACAAATATATTTTTCATGGCACTTTGGGTCAAAGTTCAGGAATCATGTTGCTTCATGTTTCTCCACAGAACCATTTCCATCCTGGGGCATAGCTCTCCTGGTTCTCCTGGTTCTCCTGGTTGTATCTGGAGGCCTTTTATTCCCCTTCTGTCACTATTTCAAGTCAGGTGAGTCTCTCCTACTACACTACCCATAATGCCTATCCAAGTATTTATTTCACACATTCTGTTGTAATATTTTAACCTGGTGATTTAATACAAAGTGTATGTTTCATGTTATTTAACGTATCTAATACCAGGAATAAAACCTGAACTTCTGATTGTTTTTGATCCCATACACAAATATGTTCGGTGCACAGCAAAAATTAATTATTTGACCTTGCTATTGTGATACTTTTGGAAGAGAATGTAATTCTGGCAACTTTCACAGGATGAATCTCAGAGGTGTGTGTATAGTTTTCCTTTTCCAGATAAAAACTGATGTAAGTTTTTCACAAGAAGTTCCTACAAATGTTTCACAATAAAAGCCTAATTAAAAACGGAAATGTTTCCATCCAGCACTATTGATTTGGACTGGATATAGGCAATATTTGTTAATAAAGTTAATAAAGATCCTAACCACCAGCATTATTGCCATTATCTCTGACTTTGGATTTATTTTTTGGTCCCTAACACAAAGAGCCAGGCTATGAGCAATGTGCTTTTGCTGAGGTGGTTTCTGGACCCTGGTATGGTGCTCACATATGAGCACAGTACAGAAAGACTTTTTTTAACCTAACTTTCCTTCGGTTTGACTGTTTCCTTTTTCTGGGATGCTGGCGGCACCTCACAGCTGTGGCTCCAGAATATTTCATCCCCCCGTTTGTTGCTTGTGTGTTTTTCTTGGATGGCTGTTCTGAAAGTAATTTTGTTGTATGTATAATGATTAATTTCGCTGTACATATGATGACAATAAAGCCCTTATTCTATTCTCAGTCATGTTTCCAAAGTTCTGTAAAAAAAAATATCTGCAACGTTTTGTCTTAGATAAGGTAAAGCGGCCACCTCCTGTGTTAGCCCAGTGTCGCCCAGTGTTCAGAAACCAAAGAATGCCCATCGTCTCAAAGGCTCGGGCACGAAGATCACAGCAATGAAGGAGAACCAACTCAACATTTTTATAAACTTCAAAATTCTGGGGACAGAGAGAGGGTAACATGACCACTGGTGCTGACGGTAAATGTTCCTCCTGGAGTTGTGCTCAGTCATGCGGTGGAGAGCTTCAGATGTTCAGAGCAGACACATGAGATCTTCATGGTTCCTGTGCTGATGTGTGTGAGACTGTGGAGG
>VUQJ01041303.1:0-12781 GCA_015108635.1 Andinoacara biseriatus | reverse complement strand
CTGGGGTGGGGGTGGGGGGTATCCCACTGTATGTACAGTACAAATATAGAATTGAATTAGTTATATTACCAAGCATACAACATATATACATGTAATTATTACTAGTAGAGGCTTAAGGAAAACTTAAATACCTTGGTCACTTTACTGATCTGCTCTGCCAGTGTGTCCAAAAGACGTGTTTTTAGGAAGTCCTCTGCTTTGTTTATTCTGCCATCCATGTAATAACTGTAATGGAAATGCAAGAAAAACAATGTGAAAATACACATTTTACAATTTTATAAAAATATTTTTGGAAGCATATAAACTGAAAAGCATAATCTTATTTTGATTAATGAACTGGAAGCTGTAAATTTTTACATCAGCTTTGATAAACATGCACTGACATATTCAATTATATTTTAGTGCAGCGATAATCCAGTTATACTGAGATTGCATAAGGAATCAATTGGAAGCATTTTAGACTGAGATTGAATAATAAAGACATCAATGTGATTGTGTGTGAGAAAAAGATAAAAACAAAGAGACATGAAAGAAAAGAGTGTGTTAATGGAGCATGAAGAAAAGAATTTATTAGAGCCAAAGTCTTGCTGAACAACTAGTGGGAAAACAGAAATCCCCTCCAACGAACTCTCACACACTGTCTAGTCCATATTTCAGGTGCCATAAAAAGGCTTATTTTAACTGCTTTATTTGATGAACGAGTCTCAAAGTTGGAGTGGGGACTACATATAAATCTGCCTGTTACATTCAAACTGTTTCCAAACAAGTTAACACAACATTGATTAAACCTGCTTGTATTTTGCATTACCTGTAGTTTTTAATCTGGTGCCTGTGGCAACATGTGTGTACTGTGTTAGCAATGCATTTTATTTCAACCAGCAATGATTGGTTGGCCAGAGAGCTTAAGACATCAGTAACTGAAAGAGAAGGCCCCAATCAGCACAGCTACTGTAGGGTCTGGCGTTTCCTTCACTGCCAGAAGGGGCAACAACAGTTGTGCAATCGATCAATCAATAAATCAATCAATCAATACAATATAAAGTTACAATTTATTTGTAAGTAACTTGTGAAGATGGAAAAATACTAGGAACAGCATTTCAACAAAAACACAAAACTGCCTTGTTCAGTTATGGTGTCAAAAGTATCCCAGAGTCCTGTGCATTTTAAATTTCCGCCTTTAGCTTGAGTGTTTCATTAGCCAACTGATTGCTTCAGTAAACATTTATCCTTTACTTTTAGAAAACAGCACTAAGTGCCTCTCAAATGTCATGCTCTGGGTATTGTTATGAATTACAAATGCAAATATCTAGTCAAGCAGGATGATCAAGCATAATGGCAAAAACATATTTGCAAATGTTAAACCCACTGATGTCATAGACACTGGCCTATATTAAATTTCATTCTTTGTACACAGGCATCAGAAAACACAGCATGCAAAAAAAACTGAAATAATGTAGATGCACGTGTTCTCTTCTAAATTTTCAAAAGCAGTGCATGTTATGTATATGGTCCTGGGTGTGTGACCCAGTGTTTGAGTTTTGGACTCTGAGGTTCCAGAGATTCTTTATTGCTTTATAATTACATTGTTTTCTTGTTTATTTTATTTTGTAGTATATTTACTCGTGTTCTTATTTCTTAGTGCTTTAGTGTAGTTATTTGTAGCGATCCCTGGTTTGTCTAACGTTTATGGTTTCATGTGTTTTCTCTTTGCTGTACATAGATTTAGAGTTGATTTCTCCCTCAGTGTGCCTGAATCCCTCTAGTCAAGTCCCCTGTATTTAGGTCAGGGCTGTGTCTTCTCCGTTTAGTTATCACGTCCTGTTTTATTTTCCTAGTCTCCCGCTCCATGTCTTTTATGTTCAATTTTGCATCCCCTTTCCTTGTTACTGTTTCTGTTCACCTGTTCTCTCTGCTGTCTCCACTTCCCTCATTATCACTTCTGTATTTATCGTCTCTGTTTCTTCTGCTCCATGTCGCATCATCGTCTTAGGCACCCTGCCCACTGTGTGTGGGTTTCTGGTTTCCTGTTTAGCCCTTTAGTGAGTATTCTCTGGTTTTTGGCTCCTGACCTTCTGTATTGTATTCGTTAAACGTCGCCCGTAAATAAACTGAGTATTTAGTAAAGTCCTGGTTCTGCAGTGCTGCAATTTTAGGTCCAACCCTGCATGCCACACACAGTGTTACAAGACAGTTATAAGGTAACATCAGCTGAATCTCTTTCATTTCAAGAAAACAGATCAATTTACAACAGACAGACTCAGGCCACTTAGAAAATGCCAGTTAGCATATGTCTTAATCCAATTTTCTAAATAAATAAATAGGGGACAATAGAAGAATGGCACAGTAAAGTAAATACTAAGAAAGTAGACAAGAAGACCATATAATCATAACTACTAAGGGATCATAAATTTAAAAACTATGTTAAAACTTCTACTGAAGCATTTTAGAAAGGTCTATGGAAATGACAGATGTGCCAACAAAACTGCTGAGAACAGAGCTGAATTTAGTTTATGTGGGGTGAAATAGTGTTGCAATCTGAGCTTAACCTTGTTGAAATTTTCCTCATAGCACTGGAGAAGTCCCAAGCTCCTGGCCTCAAACTGTAAACAATGCACGGATTAAGTCATAGCCTTACACAAATTATTTTGTTATCCTGTCATCTTTTATGAGAGCTTCCAATAATTCTTTAGTCCAGATCTAAGAGAAGAAATTCTAGTTCATATATGGAAGCAGAATAAGATATCTTATAAATGCATCTTACACTACAAATCAGTGTGAGATGAATTTTGTTTAGAGTATATACAAGTATCAGGTAAGGGAGCAAGATTAGCTTTTAAGGTAAACACTCAACTTCGCAGTTCTTAAAAGAATCTAATTATGCAAACTATGCTCAACTATTTTGACCAAAACGGTGAGAATTAGCATTCAGGACCAGGTTCCTGAAACAGAACCACAAAATCTTCCTTTGTTCATTCAACATTTGGCATGCTACTTCAGGCTAGACTGTCCAAAATTCACTAAAATGCAAAAATGAACAACAGTGTCTGGATGTTTTTAGACAAAGATCCATTTGGTCAGCTTGTTTTACACAGCTCTCTCTGACTGCCAGCACCACATCAAAGGCAGCTCACTTACAAAACTATCTAGCAGTCTACTAACACCAAAATATGGCACAGCCTAGAGACACAGATGTAACCAATTCAGACTGATATGGAAGCAGAGGTAGAACTGCATCAGTACCACAATTTAAAAATTATTTAGGTGAAATGGTCCTAAATTGGATTTTTTTTTTTTAGATAAATGGACAAAAGAAATATTTCCTTCTACATTAATGTTTTGTAATTATCACAGAAGATTCTTTTATAAAACTGGTATTATTTTTGGACTCGTCATTTTTTGAGAAGGGGTTTTAAATGTCCTAAATTGTCAACAGTCGTGAGTACAACCTAGAACAATTTACTTATAATAACTGCACATGAAGTGCCAAAAATCGTACATCTGGTGCAGCAAGAAATTTGGGGGTAAGCAGAGGGGTAACAAAATTAGAAGAGGATGTGTTTCTTGATGTGGACCAGCAGGTTATCGTCAGATCAGTCATCATTATGTACTGTAACAGCTGAAGAATATGTAGCGTCCCTTAGGAATGCACAAGTAAATTTACAGCCCCTGTGTGATTTTTTTTCTACTAAAGGAACCTTTAACAGCTCTCTTTTTTCCCCCCACATCAGCTATAAATAAGATACACAGAAAGCTCTCTGGGAACTGGTACCACTGCCATTCTGACAGGAAACAAGAAAGTTCTGGGTATAACATCTGAGCCTGGGCTGTAAAAAGCAGCACTGCTGAAAGAGTAAAACTGATGAACATGTATGTTTTGGGGAAAAAAAATCATCTGATGCATTTTAAGGCCACAGTGATTAAATCAATAAGTGCTCATTTGGAACGCAAGGTTTGTTAAAGTGCGTCTTTCACAATTAGAGAATTTAACTGAGGGGTTTGCTTCACACCCAGATGTTCACACGACTGGGAAAATTAGGCTCACATGTGCTTAGCTCATGGGCATCTGAACAGCAACTTCAAAAATGGTAAATTTGTTTCGTTGACTGTTCTTGGTCATATTTTCACAGTTAGACCTGCTCAGACAATTTAAATGGATTTAAATCTCTCACCAAGAAGCAGCCCCTGTAGGTAAGGCAGTTCACTATACATAAGACTAGAGTACCTTGGTGCAGTAAAGAGTTTGTTGAAAACCACAAATGTCAACCACATGGCATGGCTCGAGGACAAGTCAGGGAATCAGCATCACGATTCATCTTCTGTGGAGCATAAATGTTTCACAGTAATCTGTGAAAACCTATTGATATAATGTACGTCAGATTTGGATTGACAGACTGATAGACCACAAAGAAAAAGAAATTCCAAAAAATCTTTCCTGTAAATGTCCAAAAACATTTATTATTAACAAATATTAAATATATTTATTTAGCTGATTTAAATGATCTTGTTTGATTTCAGCTCAGTGTGTCAATGTGTCACTGTCCCTCACTACACACTGAGAAGAGGTGAAATTAAGTTACCATTATTCGAGTTAGCGATTCAGAGAATGGTCTTTCCCAGATATAAGACACAATACACACTTTACATCATAACGAAATCACTTTACGACAGACACTATATGAGCAAAAGTACTGGGCCACCTACACATTACACCTACAGGAACTGCTCGGCCATGGAAACCAGTGCCATGAAGCTTCTAGTGCACAGTTTTTGTACTGATGCTAATGCCAGAGGAGGTCTGGTACTCTTTTATGCACTATGAGTTTCAGCACTCAGGGACCCCGTTCTGTAACTTTACGTGGTCTGCCACTTCATGGCTGAGCTGCTGTGGTTTCTAAATGCTTCCACTTTGCAATAATGCCACTTCCAGTTAAACGTGGAAAATCTAGGAGGGCAAAAACTTCACAAACTGCCATGTCTCAAAGGTGACTAATTCAGTGAGCACTTTAGTATGACCCATTCTTTCAAATATGTTTGTAGAGACAGATTTGCATGTCTAGGTGTTTGGTTTTATGCACCTGTGACAATTGGACTGAATTCAAAGGGCCCAATAGCTTTGCCAATGAAGTGTAACCCCCCCCAACCTTAGTGTACACTATTTAGTAGTGTAATGTTAACCTAGCCCTAATCTAAACTTAATCTTGCAGAAACTTCAACCTAACAGGAAAAACATGTCTTTGCCTTGAAATGTAATGTATGTAATAAAGTGAATGTAAAGTTAAAAGGTGTGCCTTGTTATATTGCGCATCTGCAGTCTATGAACACAAATGTCTCAAAAAAAAAAGGTAAGGCAAAAAAAAATTGATGCTTTTTTTAAAATCACCCAAGCGAGAGAAAAGCACCATAGTCAGCCTATTCACATACAAACTACCCAACATCCAGGAAAACTAGACTAAACAACCACTATTGTGATGTGAGGACCTCACAACAGTTCCTGACATTTGGATAAAATTTTTTGCTCAGTCCAGTTCACTTATGAGTATGACAAAAACACAGTGAAAAATTGTTTGTATCCATTAAAATTCTATCCACCTTTAATGTATTGGTGGAAATTTCTTTTGATCGTTTGTGTTAAATGAATCATAAAACTTGTCTAAAATATATCTGGTTTTAGGATTAAAGCACCCTGAAAGAAGGAGAAAAAAAATCAGATATCCAAGCCTCTAAATTGAAAGAAAAAAATATTGCAGAAAGATGGAGAAAGAAAAGAGAAGACAGAGCAGCCAGAGACAAAGTCAAGGGGTTTAATAGCGAACGACTACACATACTGATCATGCTTTGCTGGTGAATTCAAACATGGATAAGAAGTAACTGAGACAAGATGCTGCAAATGTCAAACTACAATGTTGTTGAAAAATGTCATAATATAATGAAAACCACATATCATTGTTTCATAGTCTGGAGGTACACAAACATTTTGCTACATAATCAACATGTTTCATCACCACAAGCTCCGACTGAACACCTCTAACTGTAAGTCACAAACAGACATATACTAACAAATTCCCATCACTTTCTAAAAAAAATGAGTACCGTGTTTCCTACCTAGTACATCTGATTCAAAACAACTTGAGACAGCTGCAGTAGAGTAAAACCTATGTCGTAGACGTGTTAATGAGTGGTCTCTACTTTTATTAGGTTGGCTTCTTTTGTAGAGGTCAGAGTTTCTGTCACGCAGGCTGGTTAGACTGGAATCTGGACCTCTTGTGTAAAACGGGCTAATTGACAAAGGAAGTGAGCCAGAGCATATGGTTTGATTTTAACAGTGTGGGTGGTGTTTTTCCAAGCCTTACTGACAGCCCTTCCACCTTCTGTTTCATCTAATTTCTCCTAATCAGACCTGACCTTCACCTTAATGACCACTCACTCAGCCACAGAGGGTTTGTCTTAGCTTACACTGGATGTGTCTTTTTGCACACATTTTGCATGTGGGTGTAAAGAGATACAGATAAAACATGGGGGAAAAACATCAAACCAGTGATACATTTGTATGCATTCCTACAGTATGTGCAACAGCCAAATGGCAGGTGTTACTAATTTAACACACACACTGTCTCTTAGGCTCCTTTTCCTGTTGTTCCACTTGCTGGATAAACACAGTTTGCCAGAATATGCATCAGTCTCTCTGAGTAACTGCACTTATAAATTTGCAGTGCTGGCACAAAAACACACAGTGGCCTGTGCTGTCAGATGTATGGTATTGAAATCATTCTCTTTTGGAATAATGCAGGTTAATTCTGGGTTTTTTTGCAGATAAAATAATAAAAAGGGTAAAAAAAAAATAAAGGGTAAAATACCTACTGTTGCCACGTAACTGCATCTACAGCAGAGCCAGCGTTCTTCATGAATCTGAAAGAAGGCACAGATGGTATTAGTTGATTATTTGTATTTTGTCTTCTTTCACATTTACAGTATGGCTATTAATATAACAACATTTTACCAACCAGATTAACTGTCAAGAACATAGACTGTGGAAGGCAGGCAGAGAAGCAGGGTGTTGTACGGGTTGTTTATACATCCTTTGGTTTCACAAAAATATTTAATTAAACTGTTGCACATATGGCAGGGTTACTTTGTCCCAGGAAGAACAAAACCTATCTAGGTGGCAAATTACATAGTTCACTAAAATTGAATGTCCACAGTAATAAAATGTGTTGAAGTGGCTATTCTTTTAGTCAGCATTAAGTTATTATATTTTGAGATTAAAGGCAAAATCTATCAAGATAAATGGCTCTATGCTACATGTTTTATAAATACAAAAAAAGTTTAGAGTTTCACAGCTGAGAGCTCCATAAAGAGGGCAATAAATGGTGTGAGCAGTAACTTGCGAGTCCAATTTTCCTTTTGAAATGTGCATATTATGCAGATTTTCTGTACTTTTAAAATGTGTATGCAGTAGTCTGGATTTTGCTAACAAAATTTTGCTCTTTCATAGTTATATGCATATCATAATTATATATTTTGACTTTGAAAAAAAAAACAGTCACAGTTATGTCCATATGTTCTTGTGATGCTTTGCCAGGCCCTTGCTGCAGCTGTCTTCAGTTATTGTTTCTTCATGGCTCTTTCTACCTTTGGTTTAGTCTTCAGCAAGTGAAATGCAGCTCTATCGCAATAACAAAGCAAATGCAGAATATTCCACTTCCTAATCTTCCAAAACCCTTTCACACATTTAGATAACCATATATCTGTATTGAAGAATTATCTTTGGTGAATCTGGATGAATCCAACACAAACTGTAGTACTTTACACTTCAGAATTCATCCATCTACTTTTGCCACATCACCAGTAAACTGCATTGGAAGTCGTGCATGTCCATGCATTAAACTGAATGCACCCTGTTTTACATGAGATATAGTATGCTTCAGATTACAGATTGCTCGTAGTCACGTCTCCCCAGATAAGACTGTTCTAGAGGTGGTGGTGTATCATCCCTATTTTCACTTGAAGTCCTTTTGATGGGAGACTTGGCTAAAGATTTTTTTAAACCATGAAAAAGATCCTGTGATCATCTGTGACTGTTAACTTATATGGCTATTCATGAGTTTTTATATAGTCTAAATCAGGGGTGGGCAAACTACAGCCGGGGGCCACACCCGGCCTGTTGGTCTTTTTTAATATGGCCCATGGAAGATTGGCACAGAATTGCCCAAATCAAATCAAATTATAACTATGACTGATGTTGAGGATTCTGAGAATTGCTGCAACAAACACGAGACTTTGATGTACAGGCAAAAACAACACTGTTCTCACTAAAAGTAAATTTAAGTATTAACACGGTTATGCCTTTTTTATGTTTATGTTTGATATGTATGTATCTGGTGCTGGCCCGGCCCTTCTGTCAAATTTCAAAAAGTCAATGTGGTCCCAGAGCCAAAACATTTGCCCACCCCTGGTCTAAATGAACCAAACTGCTGAATGGGTTACTTCTAACTACCTCTTTCTCTCTGATTAATTTCTATTTATTCATTTCATTTCTATTTCTATTTCATTTCTATTTCATTTTTATTTATTTTCTTTTTTACTGTTTAAGGTCTTTTTCACTGTTTTTTTGACAATATGTTGTGAATTCACAAGAAAAGCTTTCAAACACAAAATCTACATTTGGATAGGACCCCAGACCTGCTTAAATATAAAGAAATAGTGAAGAAATATACCACACCCGCCCATGAAATGTATATTAAATAAACTGTCCAAATAATTTGAGGCGCTGAAAATGGGTGTAATTCCTCAAAAGCCAAAGCAAGATTTCTGTTCAACCCCTCAAATGAGAGCTGAGTATACCTTTAATGTCATATACATTATAACAGAATTTGAAAATAAACACAATGTGTCAGTTTGCAAAATCATACGGAGCTAACCGTAGAATTTTAAAACAAGTTTGTCTAAATTTTTGCGCAGGGTTTTAAGGAATATTGCAAATCTGCAAACTTAAAAGCAGCACTTGTTTGTGTTAAAAAAAAATCTAGACCTATTGTTTCTATAGCCTGAAGCATTTGCATTCAGTTAGTAAAGTACAAACTCCAAACAGCTCCTGAGGAAACAAAGAAAATCATCTGAGCACAGCTGAACTTTTATCTGAATCATCCCATACACAAACACAGTGCATACACAGTTACTCCTGTATCTGTGTTCCTCCTTCTGAGCTTTTGCATCTGTGTGTGTTCCCTGATCTACCTGATCCAGATCACTCCATATTTGGCTGTAACAGCTTGCCAGACATGCCAAAATGTGTCTCTCTAAACATCATGTCACAGAAACACAACTTTCACTGGTCTGGCTTGTTTAGTCTGTGCAGTTCAGATATTTAGACCCTTGAGCTGCTCAGCATCTAATTAATCTTATTTCCTGAGAGCAGCAGAGTAGTTGGGCTGTCAAACACAAGAGCAACCCCCCTCGTAACAGTGTCAAACACACAAGAATCGTCTCGCCGTTAAATGCGACACCCATGACCTACGGGCACTCCAGCTCTCTACTCCTCATCTTCTCACTTGTCATCCTCTTCTCACTGCATATCTTCTATATCCTCCCTGTGCTCTGATAACACTGCTCATTAATCAGCCTGACCATTACAGTACACATATGCACATATGTGAACAAGAACACACACCTTTTATTTCTGAGTAAATCTGAAATGTCAGTGCTCAGTGAGATAAAATGCAGCGCCTAATGGTTTCACTGAAGTAGTTCAAGTACATAGTGGCCAGAGATCCATACCAAATTATTCTTTCTCCGTGGTCTTCCAACTACCTGTCAAAATGTGTGTGGCTGCAAAGAGGATAACAAATACTGAGACATTAAACTGTTCCTGTGAATATAAGTAAATGTGTGCTTGCATACTTGTGTTAAAATGTTTTCACATGCACAATAACATATTAAAATTTACTTTACAGTCTATTTTAGTTTAAACACACGGTGATCCCATTTTTTAAACAAACTAAATCCAGAACTATGTATCCTACCTCCATCACTTCTAATTGTCTTATTATCGCTGTAATAAATCTTCTAAACCTCTTGTGACAGATTAGTGGAGCACACTTTCAGCTTTCAGCAACACGAAATACATGTTTAGTTTTTATGGTTACTGCACAGACAAACCTTTAGGATCTGCATTTATTCACTAAAATCTGTTCAGTTTTCCCAACATTGTCACAAAAGTGACAATGTGTTAAGTATATTACACGTAGAATGTCTGAATGTAGTATTTAATCTTAACTTGATTAACATGATAAAGTCTCCAAATAGCATTTAAAAACACTCTGAACTTTTAATGAACTGAATACTATAAAGTAGGTGTACACTCATACAATGATATTTTAAGGATTGATGAATGTAAAATATCTGTCATCTACATCTAAAGGTATGGTAATAATGATCATAACAGAATTGTTTCTATGTATTACTATCTTTTTCTACTCCAGCATCTATTTATAGGTGCCCACTGAAGGATTTATAATACTTCACAATCTGCTTACAACTTGTGTGTTTAAATCAATTTTATTAGTACTGATATTGGCCAATCACAGATGTATCATAAATATATTATCCCATATGCACCAAAATGAAGCTTTTATTTTTGGACAGAACATAATACAGAAAAAGATATGCTTGAGGTAATTTATATATTATGTCATCAGTTGGTTTATCTACCAGAGAAATTCCAAGCTTGTGGTTTACTCTCAGCACCGTCTGCAGCAGAACATACCTTGGTCAAGTGGTTTCTTTGTGCTAAATTTCAAACTAGTTAGCTTTCCCGCTCTGTATTCAGCAAAAAAACAAAACAAGACCCTGCCATAGGTTATATAAGGCATGTCAAAAGAATTTCAGACTATACCAATATGTAATTTTTTTCACTTCCTAAAACTCATCATCCGCAGAAATCCTTATCGTTCAGGCCAATTTAAAACCATTTATCAGATTTTTATATACTGCTTATTAAGACTAAAAGAAATAGTAAAAGTAAAGTATTACTACATGTTTAAAATAAAAGCTTTTCCCCCCTTTTTAATTATTTTATTATCCAGGAAAAAAGCAAACATTTCACCATAAGGTCACATTTTATTTGTATTGTCCAACACTGACAGAGTTGTGTATATACATGCATGTTTGACTTTTGACTCTGTGTTTGTTGTACTGGGCCAGTGATACATTCATTTTAGTTAAATTTGTTTCCATTTCAACAGACAGAAAAGCTCACAAAGGCGTTACTTTGAAGTAATGAATATGTTTGAGGAATGCTGTCAACTGTTTGGTTGACAGAACCAAGGATAAATTTCATATCTAAAATGAGCTTCAACAAGACCTTCAGTAACACCCAAAGTAGCCTACATACCTGTTAGAGTCATATAAGAGTTCATATGACAAATCAAATTACATTTTAAAAAGGGTTTGCTCTTCACCGAATAACAGTATTAGATTATCCAATTGAACCATCTGTGTCAACTTTTTCACATTGTGTATTGAACATGTATTGAACTTTTGCTTGTCCATTTTATAAGTTGACATTTCTAATTCATTAGTGGAAGGAGGAAAATATGTTATTCTGTGATGCCATTGCTCTGCTATTTGTATTCAAAGTACATTTTATAGCTCAATTGTAAACCTTACATTCATTTTGAGTTAAGATTAGGTTAAGTTAAAGACAGTCAATGACATGCTTAATGCCAGTGGAAAAAAGTACTCATTAGAATCAATTGGCTTCCCTTAAAAATGTAAATGAACCCATCCATACTCTGCATCTTGTTGTGACACATGACATAGACACTGAGCATTTAACAATTCCTAAAAACCCTCTTTTGCCTGACGTTTACCTCTGCCAAGGAGGTAATGTTTTTGATAATGTGCATGTCTTTCTGTCTGTAAATGAGTTCAAAGTTTTAATTCTGATAAAACATTGTAAGATGTAGAGTGGAGTCATGTTAATAACCTATTAAATTTGGCTTATATCCACCAAGGTCTTCAAGGTCAACTTAATGATTTATTGGTTGTTTGGTGTGTATTGTTAACATATAGAAAGTACTGTAAAAAATTTAAAACATCAGGTTGGATTTGACCTCTCCTTCAAGGTCAAAAGAATGATCTAAAGGTTAAAGTGAAAGCAAGGCTATTGAAAAATACCATTATTTGTATTGACAGCATAGAAGCATATATGAAATGATGTATAAGGACTCTAAATGTCATGTTATTTGGTATTCTGACCACTTCTTCAAGGGCAAAAAAGGTCAAACTTCCATTGGGTCAAACTTTTAATAAAACATCTTATCGTTAATACTATGCTTAAAATTTGACTGCCTTTGCTTGTATTGGCAGCAGTGAGGTAATGATTCTGGTATATGGGGATTCTAAATATCACATTGTAATTTGCATCAAAATATCATGTCACATTTGACCTCAGTTTTACATTTTACATCTGCCATTCTTTCAAGTTGAAAGTGATTCTTTAAAGAAAGTATTGCCATGAGAAAGAATGAGCTGCCTAGTTAGTTAGAAATACACTGTAGCATAATATTATATAAGAAGCTGAAGTTTCATATCCACTGGATAATGGATAATGAATAATGGGTATTGAAATTCAATACCCATTATTCATTATCCATTAGATATTTGTGCAATTAAAGTAAACATCTGTCATATTTCTGGTATCTGATTTTTACTGCACTACAAACTTCTTAAACAGGGTTAATACAGGAATTCTACAGTTTAATTTACTACCTTTTACTACCTA
>VUQJ01041292.1:0-10421 GCA_015108635.1 Andinoacara biseriatus | reverse complement strand
GGCGTAGCCAGGTGGCGGAAGGCTTCTTCCTTGGTGGCCTCAGGGTCTCGTCTCTGCTTTTTTGCGAATTATGCGGTCCTGTTGGCTTTGTCAATTGGTGGCCTTCAGCTCATAGTAGAACGGTTCGCATCCGAGTGTGAAGCGGCTGGCATGAGAATCAGCACCGCTAAGTCTGGGGCCTCAGCTGGAAAATGGTGGACTACCCTCTCTGGCTCAGGGACGAGTTTTTGCCCCAAGTGGAGGAGTTCAAGTATCTCGGGGTCTTGTTCACGAGTGATGGGAGAAGGGAACGGGAGATCGACAGACGGATCGGGGCTGCGTCTGCTCCTCCACATCGAAAGGAGCCAGTTGAGGTGGCTCGGGCATCTGATTAGGATGTCTCCTGGCCGCCTCTTGGGTGAGGTGTTCCAGGCATGTCCCACTGGAAGGCGGCCTCCTGCAAAACCGAGGTTCATAAATTTGTGTTATTCAAATACTCAGCACTTTAGTACAGGATAAATGGGCCAGCTTCCTGTACTGTTGCAAATTTACAGTAAAGCTGTCTTGGACTGGTGCACAGTGGCTGTGGTGTTCATGGCCAGAGTTAAGTTACAGTAAATCGAGTGTAGCAGAGATGAATTTTAATTCATGGTGATGATGCTTAGATTCAACCTTTATACCAACTATATACAGTCTAGTATAAAGACAGTATAAACAGTATACTGTCAGTAAAGGGAATGACAATCATCCAAGGTAGCTTGTGAATTATTGGATTACACAGTGTTGAGTTCAGTTGTGTAAATCCAGAAAGCAGTAAACCTCAGAGCAACAGCAGTAGCAGCAGCAGGATCACAGCCTGTACACAAACAATATCTGTTGGAGCTCACATTAGGAAATATTGTGAGTTGTGATTCTTTTGTCTGTGACTTTTCAGTGTCTTGCATGTCTTAAAGTCTCAGAGTTTAGCATCCCTCTTGGGTCAAAACATTTTCAATTCAACGCCAAACCTCAACAAACAGTCCTCTAAAGGGGCTTTTTATGTTAAGTGAATTAACTTCGGGCACTTTTTTCCCTCATGATCTACGTGAATGGAAAAATACCAAGTTTCTGCAACATTTCAGATGATACACTTGATATAATTTGTTTTTATCTGGACAAATCAATTCTCTGCATCGATGAACCATCCAAAGTGAGACAGGTGGTGTGGACGGATAGTCAAGCTTAGGTAAACAGTATGAAAAGTGAGTCATCTGTGGCATCAAACACCTGCACATGGAGTGTATAGATATGGATTTGCACTGCTGCATATGCCAAAACTTTGACATACGTTGAAGTGGATTTGTTCATGTTTTTATTTCTTGTGGGCACAGTATTATGCTACACACATTATGGGAAGATATAGGATGTATTTGGTTTGATGCCTTTCCAGCCAAAGGTTGATATGTAGATGTGAGAGATGTGCTTATTGGGCATTTCTGTTGTATGGAGAGATGTGGGATTAAAAAATATATACTCTGCTATTGCAGAGCTTGACAGGTACAGAGAATCAGCCTGTAATTTTGCCCCATCATAATCAGATTTAGAAAATGTTTTTTGTGCTGTACAATGATTTCAGTTTTAATGAATGTGGAGCACAATCTCTGAAAGGTTTTGTTGTTAGCCAAGGGCCTTTAGTATAAGCAAAGTGATGAGAGGGGTTAGACTGAGTTATGAAGTGAAGTGTCCAATTGTTGATATTTTGATTTTTGGGTGGTGCTTGTTACTTTATTGCACAATTGCTTTATTGATTTGCCAAAAATAAATTACTGTAAGAAATGATCAGCTTCCTGATTTAGATTAAAAAAATCTTATATAAGAACAACTAAAGCAAAACAGATATGAAAAGGTATGCATGCATTTTTTCTGCTGGCATTTATATACCCACAGATTTGAAATGTGTGTGCTTCTGTAGAGTTTTGCACATTTATCAATATATTAATAATAAATGTTTTAACCTGATTTATCAGTTTTTACATGCATGCAGATGAAAGAGCTGGCTTTTTTTAGATCAGTGCTTGTTGCAAGACAAAAGGGAAGAATGTCTTTAAATGAAAGTATAACAATTTTGATTCATTATTTAGCAGTAATGACCGATAATTGCTAATTGATAGGCTGCCACCTATCCTGTTGAGGGTCTGGAGCCTATTCCAGCTGTCATAGGTCGAGAGGCAGGGTACACCCTACTAGCGTGTCGCAGGTCTAACACAGATAGACAGACAACCATTCATGGTCACATTTACCTATGGGAAATTTAGAGTGAACAATTAACCTAACCCAAGTAAGTGCATGTCTTTGGACTGTGGGAGGAAACCGGAGTACCTGGAGGAAACTCACGCAGACATTGGGAGAACTCTGCCAGGATTGTCCATTCTGGTGGAGGATGGACAACCTGTGCAACCTCTGTAGGTTCCAGGTATTGCCTCATGATACCAGTAATGACACTGGCTCTAGCCAAACACAAAACGTAGGAAAAAAAAACAAAAAAAGATGAGGAGGCGAAAAATGTGAGTGGCCTCCACTTGTAAAACCATTCCTGCTTTGGGTCTGTCTCATTGTTGCCCGTCTAGTGCACCTGTTGTTAATTTCATGAACACCAAAGCAGCTGAAACTGTTAACAACCCCTTCTGCTACCTAACTGACTAGATCAATATATCAGGAATTTAACTGACTTGATGCAATACTCTGGTTAAAAAGTGTTCATTTAACTGTTTTGAGCAGTGTATATATGTGTATATATGTTATACATACTTTTCATATATATATATGTGTGTGTGTGTGTGTGTGTGTGTGTGTGTGTGCACAAATTATAAAACCTGCACTGTACTTAAAGGCTGAGTAATGGTGCCACATGGGTGTCATTATTTTCATTTCCTTGTTGTTGTAAAGCTTGTACACATGATTCATTAGCCATTAATAGTTCTGGAATTGTAGGCTTTAGTGACTGAAATTCCTTCATTACATATTGTTTGCCAACAGGCCCTACATGAATATGGCAGTAACATTTACAAACAGCAACTCAATGTAATGTAAATGGTAAATGTACTAGTTCTTATATAGCGCTTTTCTACTCTAATTGAGCACTCAAAGCGCTTATACAACATGTATGTCAACCTGCAGTGCCACAAATAAAGATGAATTATGAACCAATACATCAAATGTGGAGGACTCTGTGAAGGCCAGAGGAGAATGAATGTTGATTTAGTGAAATTGGAAAAGGAGAGAGAGAGATAGAGGAGGTTGGCAGTAATGTGGTTTCAGTGCAGATGAAGCTTCATCGCCTTCTATTTGACACTGTGACAACCTCATTTAGATGTGAGAGAGAAATGAAGGGACGCAGATGGGAAGAACAGGGAAAAGAACCAGAGGACAGCTACATTATAGAGCCAGCTGCATGGAAACGCTTGGCGTGGGTTTTGACATCTGGTAGTCTGAAAGGGAAAGGGAAAAAATCTGAGTGTGCACAATATCAAAAAGCATAGATTTGCAATAAGATGCTACAAGTTGACAAATAAACAATACAAGAACCACTGTTTTGTTTTCCTTCGACCCATTTAAAAAAAAAATTCCATTGCTATTTAGAACCTGGAATATGATTTGATGGAGGTTTTTTTAAGCAATGCATTCATTTCTACATAAAGGTATCACACAGCACTGTAAACACAAACATCCCACTTCACGAATATGCATATCAGGCTGACGTGCTCATTTCTGATCGTGTCCATCATGGTCACTCCAAATGAGCATCTTAACATCTTCAACTCTGCTGCCTCCAGCTCAGCTTTATTTTTTTTTATTTTTTGTTAGCAGGTCTCGCCAACATATTGTAAACCTTAACGTTAACTCTTGTTCATGTCTGTCACCCTGGCCTTCGTCTCCACCCACTCCACCCTGCCTGCACTCTCTTCTTCATCTCTCTTTGGATGGTTGACCCCAGGTGCTGAAAGTCATCCACCTTCACTACCTGTGTTTCTTTTAGTGTTACACCTATCTCCCTCCCATTCATGTATTCTGTCTTGCTTCTATTGACTTTCATTCCTCTTCTCTCCAGAGCATAGCTCCACCTCTTCAGGCTCTCTTTCACCCACTCTCTACTCTCACAACAGATCACAATGTTATCTGCAAACATCGTAGTCCACAGAGACCCCTTCCTGACCTTTCAAGCCTGCCCATCACCACTGCATACAAGAAGAGCCTCAGAGCTGATCTCTGATGTAATCCCACCCCAGCTTGAACTTGAACTTTCACTCCTACTGCACACCTTACCACTTTCTTGCTGTGCTCATACAGCAGGTCCTGCACCACCTTCACATACTGTCTGCCACTCCTGACTTTCTCATGCAGTGCCTCAGTTCCTCTCAGTACCCTGTCACATGCTTTCTCTAGGTAATAGATTTATAGATTTCTCTGCTTTAATGTAACCTGAATCATGATCTTTTCTTTAACTTAAAGTATTTATCATGGATTTATCATGACTAACCCAAACCAAAATGTGAAAACAAAACTTGATAGTTAAAACAAAAAACAAAAAAACTCAAAATGTAACTGAAAATGCAGCTAATTTTTTCAGGAATGAATTTTTGGGTAGCAGGGTGGCACTTTTATTTATTTTGAGTATGAAGAATCAGTGAGGTTAATGGATCAGAAAGTGGAAGATTATGGCTTGTTGCTCAAAGTAAATTTTGCTTTGATGTGCCTTTTAAAACTCAGTACATTGTACATAAAGGTCGTGATGATTTGGGGTATGCTGTTGTTGGACATCTAAACAAGTCACACATTAGGTTGGTGAACAATATGTAGCATAATCAGCAAAAATGACAATCAGCCCATGAACAGTCTCTTAATTGTGAAAGTTTTGAGGCTTGTTTTTATCACAGGTATTTAACATTTTTTATCCATATGCTGTTTATTGGTGTCTATTAATTTGTATTTTGTATTTTTACTAATTTAATTCAGTCTAAAAATCCCAGAAACCGATTTTCTCCATCTTCTCCACCATGGGAACACCAAGAACTGTATCTGTCAATTTCTGTAATAATTTTCTTTTTTTTGTTTGTTTGTTTGGTTGACTTTTTGTTTCCATGCTGTACATTTCCAGTCGACATGCCTTTCTGCCCTCTGGGTCTTTTGCACAGACTGTCGGTGTATTTTTTCCTAGATTCAAAAAGCAGAAAAGACACTTCATCCAGTTTCTCGCTTCTTTGTACATCCTTTGTCTCGCTCTCTGACTCACTCTGTTTTTCTCTCATTAGGGTTCAAACCCTGAAGGTGTAGAACCCTATTGAGTTTGTGCTGGTTTATTATTTGTTATCTTTATGGTTCGGATCAAATTTCTTTTTTCTTCTCATATTCCTCTCTCATTATCACCTATTCTTTCACACTGTTACTGGCTTTAAATCTCTGCTGCTCTTATTTTTTGCCACCTATTTTCCTTCCTTTTCCTTTTGTATCGTTCCTTTTCTCATTGTATCATCACTCAGCTTTTTATTTTTTAATTTTTCTTTTGCTATTTTTTCCTCCTGTGTTTTCCCCCGTTTTTCATCACTTTTCTTCCCATATTTTTAAATGATGAGGCTCTACACCTTCTCTCTGTGGATAATGTTTGACTGGCAGAACATTCATATGCATCCTTCCATGCTTGTTTGAATAATAACATATTTTCTCCAGTGTCTATCCACCTTTCTCAGCATCGTCATTGTCTTCTCCCCTTGTCACTAGTCTGACAAACAAGTCATCTAATATCCCTTCTTTGTTGTGTTGAAAATAACATCAGTGGCCACAAATTCTCCTGAATAAAATCAGGTTTAAATAAATGCATAAAAATGCAAACAGCCACTGTAAGAGCTGCAACAAGCAAGTGCTCGTTGCAGTTATGATAGAACTAGAAACTGTGTTTGATCACCTCTGTTGAGGCTGCATACTTGGATCTGATTATAGCAGCTCCTGTTACAATATTTGTACAATTACATAATTATTTCAAAATGTAAATAAAGCAATATATTGCAGTATGATTTGTATTTAAATACTTAAATACTTTCAGCTTTCCTGGTAATTTTAATTATGAGACATAATTTTAGGGTATTAAAGTGATAGTTTAAGGATACTTTGAAATTTTAACCACTAATGCAATACTGTTTTGGTATTTTCATAAATCTAGCAGAAAACATGTATAATTATAAACACCACTAAGAAAGTGACCTTGATTTAAAGCTAACTTACTCAGTGAATTGTGCTCTTTTTGTTCAATACGCTCAGAGTGCATCTACCAACTACCTGGGCTAATGAATGCAATCTGTTTATCCAGGTCACACAAACCCTGCTTCACATACTGCAGTTCCAACAAGTGCACAAAAGGCCTGTTAAAAGAGCCCATTTCTAATTCCACATTTAAGTCTCAGACATTACTAGTGTGGCTCTGCATGATTTACAGTTGAAAATAGTCCTTAATGAACATATACTGGGCCTCAGCACCAGCCCTCAGTTTGAAGCTCCCACTTTAAGGCCTTTAAGTCAAATTCTGATTGGTTGCCCCTCACAAACAGAACTTTCAAACAGCTGCTGTGCTCACAGTCAGATGTGTGTGACCGAGGTGACCAAATAAGGATGTCCTCTATCATATAGACCTAAGGGTGGGAAAAAAACGAGTTTTTGGCTCACAGGGAGTATTTGTCATACACTGACCTCTTTATTTGAAATTTTGTCTGTGATCAATGTGAATATACACCAATGTCAGGATATGACAGAAAAACACAAGAGTTCCTCTTTAACTTTACCTTAAAGGTGCTTGAGTCTGGAGGAACACATTTTTAGTGTGTGTGTGTGAAGACAGTTAAGGTATGAGGCTATATAATGAGCTCTTTTTTATAAAAAGAGACTTTTACCATTTATGTCTGAAATAATGAAATGTTTTCTATACATAGTGTCACTGCAGGGTGTTTCCTTTTGCTCTGTGAGAAGAATTTAAACAAAAAAAAAGGAAGAAAGAAAAGAACAAACAAAAACCACACACAGGCACACATTCACCATCTGTGTTTCTTTCTATACATATTGGATTTAAATTGATATTGTAGCTATCAATAGAATGATTTGTGTGCAATTTTTGCTTCTTCTTTTACTTGTAGGTTAAAAAGCGGAAGTGATACTTCCGGCTTGTTGGAAAAACAGCTGCACTGAAAGCCGCAGTGTTTTTCACTTTGACTGCATGTCTCTCTCTCTCTCTGCCTGCCTGTCTCACGCTCACACACACGCACACACACACACACACACTCACACACACACACACAGGCAAACTGATATGTGCAACTCTCACTGTACTTCTCAGTTTTGTTCTTTCTGCTGCTTCAGTGTGTGTGCGTATCGATGTGTGTATGTGTGTGTGTGTGTGTGTGTGTAAAGCCTGTGGGACTTCCTATGGTTTCAGTTTTTCTCAGTCTTGTGATGGTGCTCATTAAAGAACTTCAACTTCTTTTCTGTTCTTTTCTGTCTTATTCCGTTTCTCACTTCTTTACACACAGACTGCCTTTTTACAGCTTTGTGTGAATTCAGTCTCTGAAGGTGGCGCCGTACCCGTGAACATAATGTCAACAATAACTCACAGCAGCACTTTGTTGACAGGTGTGTTGCCGCCTGTTCAACCTGTGCACAGTGAGAAAGGTTAAATATCAGCTTTTGACAAGATTAGATCACCTTTTAATGACACTGTGTCTTCAGATATCTTTGAAAATGAGCTTGTCTGTTTCTGCTAAGAAGGGTGAAAGTGAAAGAAAACACCGCAAACAGCATTTGATACATTCTTTTTTTTTACTTTTCAGGTATTTCTGAAGGTTTATACAGATTAATGATAATTCCAGCTTTTTTTCAGCCTGTTAATGTGGTGTTCACAGATTTATGGGTTGTGTTTTTGGAGCTTGCCCTTTTATTTCTCCGGTTTGTCTGAATGCTCACTTCTCTACAGTGGACTTTGCAAGTGTGAAGTAAGCACAACCCACAGAGCCACAGTGCCCACACTAAGAGAGGATATAACACACTGAAATAAACCAGGGTTTTCTTCTTTAACTTTGTGTTTGAATTTTGAATGTTTTAGTGTTCATGAAGTCGTAATAGGAACATAATGTGAATTTAAGTTGAATGAGTGAAGTTGAGTTAACTCAGAGTAGCATATGGATGAATTGTAAGGTAAGGAAACCCTAAGTGCCGCGGTGCAGTGTGGGGGAAGAAATTACTTCGAAATAATTCACATAATAACTTGGTTTGTGAGCTCCAGTAGATTCTTTGTATGCAGGCTGTGATCAGCTGATCTGTACTGCTATTCCCATATTCACTGCTTGTTGTGGAACTTAATTCAAAAAGATACAAGTAGATGTTTCATAAGCCATACAGTATGGCTCCAACCCCTCCCTACTATAAAGCCAGTATAAAAGGTATAATTCAGTGAGTGAATCTAATCATCATCATCGTCTGAAATATGAAGTGATGTTTCTTACACTTGATGTGACCTAACCTGACACAAACACCACAGCCAGTTCAGTATCAGTCCAACATAATGCAGTTACAGTACTGCAACATAAGCAGTTTAGCCCGCACTGAACTGTGCCAAACTGTCTGTATTTTCATGCAACTTTTGAATAACACAAAACTAGTATACTTCAATTAGTTTGCCAAGACATTTCACAAAAAACAAATTCAGCAACACATCATGTGTAAATCCAATATCTGATTTCAGAACTCTGAAATAAACATTGTAATTTTCCAGTTTATAAAACATGACTCACTAAGCAGCCCTGAGCATCTCCATTTTGTATCCCTTTTCTCTCCCTGGGAAATACAGCAACTATACATTAGCTAGAAGACACACTGTCTGACAAACTGCACAGAAACTGTTTGCTGATATTTGTAGATTTTTGCATCTGAAATTACCTGCTAAAAAAAAATGCTCGTCCCTCTTCTGTAGTGCTAGTTTGATGCTAAAGTTCTACAACTGAAACTTTACCTCGTCTGCACCATGAACACATCAGAGGTTTGAAAAGAAAAAAGGGATATGTTGAAGGTGTAAGCGGAATGTGTTATGTCATTGTTTTCTTATTATTTAGCAAGTATCACCATACTGTCACTGGAAGGAATGCCAGACTGCAGCACACAATTTTTTTTAAAAGATTAACATAATGAAGTCTGAAGATGTGAGTTGTTGTTTATCTCCATTTGTGTTTTTGTGCAAACTAACTCAGCTTTTGTTAGCATTACCTGAGAGTACTTGTGGAAATTGTGTAATAATGATGCATGTCATTTTCAGAAATAGTAAAACCACTGCAAGAAGACATTGAACATTATGTAACAAAGTAAGTGGAGGATCTGAATCAGATTCAGATGTGAATGGTTGAACTCTAAGGTTTTGTTAGCAGTTTTATTTGTGCTTCTCGATTCATCGAATCCGTGGTTCTGTAGAGAGGGCAGTGGGCAGCTGTAGGCTGTTTTTGAAGCCAAAGACACCAAAGCAGGAAACAGGGTGAAACCAGGGATATACAGTCATGGCAGAATGAATGAGGTGCTTGAGCTGAAGGCTGACAGACGCTGAAACGGTATAATGTGAGATTCAATGCTGCAAAAAATAAGTAAATAAAAAGTAATTGTTATGCACAATTTAGCTCAGTCAGCCCCGACAGGTCTAATTACAACAGTTTTGCGCTTGTCTGTGGGAGGGTCTCCATTTTAAAACAGTTCACTGATTTGCTTTGATTGACTTGCTGTCAGTGTTACCTTTTCTGAAACTGGGTAGCAGCCAAGTGTTGATTCATCTGCCATTGAGCATTTAATGCTGGCCTAGTGGAAGATTTTACACCCAAGATGCTGCAAGCATGGATATGTTTCAATTACAATATTTTTTTCAAAAGAAAAAAAGAAAAATTAAAAAGAGGCATTTTATTAGACAGCAGTGCAAATGGTGCTGGTCTGAAGATGTTGCAGCAGTACCCTTGAGACAGTATTTTTTTTTTGCAAGTCACAATATATCTTCATGCTCTGCAGTGTGTGATTATTTTGATCTTAAATACTTATGATTATTTTTTATAAACAGTATATAAAAGCACTCAACTGGAGAGTGATCAATCTGGGAGTTTATACCAGAATTAGGGCCAGGACTCGATGAAAAACTTTAATCGAGTTAATTACAGGGTCTGTAATTAATTAATCGCAAAGAAATTATCAACAAATTAAACACTTTCAGTTAAAAATTCATTTTGCTACTAAAATGAATAGACTTATATGCTTAACAACAAACATGTTTATTTACTTTTTGAAATGTTATTAAACCAACAGTGCTAACCATAGTGCTAACCACCGCACCACCGTGCTATGTGAGTTTCCTCTGGGTACTCCGGTTTCCTCCCACATTTGTAACTTCAACTACTGTA